>CM040396.1:73423801-73636301 GCA_022702515.1 Ilyophis sp. 1 JC-2022
GTCTAATTTAATTTGTGTGTTCTCTGATCTTCCCCATGTTGATGGGTGATTAAGGGGTTTTGGCCTGTTATTCACCTCATACCCCAGTGAAACAGGAAGTTTTGTTTGTAACTAATTCAAGCGTTGCGACTAATTGTGACAAGTTTTTTTGAGAACATTAATATTATTTATGAGGATAATTTTTAAAAAAATGTTTTTGCCTAAATTAAAGGTTAGATGTTTCTCATATTTTGAGTGTAAGGTCATGCTGATAAATTACTATTTATGCTAGACTGTTTTTTTCTTTAATTTGTCACCCATTTGCATATACAGTGAGCACCATAATTCATTGGACAGTGACACATTTTTTGTTATTTTGGTTCTGTACTCTAGCACTTTGAGTTTGAAAAAATACAATGACACTGAGGTTGAAGTGCAGACTGTCAGCTTTAAATGGTTCATCCATATCGGATGAACCATTTTGAAATTATAAAACCTTTTGTATATAGCCCCCCCCCCCCATTTTCAGGCATCAAAAAATATTGGACAGTTTAACATAATGTAGAATAAAGTAATCATTTTTAATATCTGGTCGCATATCCTTTGCATGCCATGACTTTCTGATGTATGTGATCCAACAATATTAAAAGACTCTTGATATCTTATTGTCTGGTACTCTTACAAGCGATACTGTAACTCTGCATTTGAATGGATCTCTATGGGAATGCGGGGGGGGGGTGGACTAGATTTAGCTGTAAATTACAGTGGAACAGTATGGAACCCATGGTTGGTGAAATGGCTCTAAGTCATCAAGGGTCTGTCATATCAAACAAGCCTTAAATCATCACTCTGCTGCCAGAAATACAGTAGAGGATAGATGGATCACTTTAAGGGTTGTTTCTCCTGACAAATGTTTCTATTGAAAAAAAGGTTATATTATCGCTCGTAGGAGTACCAGAAAATAAGATGAGTCTTTTGATATTGTTGGGTCACAGACATCAGGAAGTCATGGCGTGCAAAGGATATGCGACCAAAAGGTTCTATAACTTCTAAACGGTTCATCCGATATGGATGCAAATACACTCAAATTAAAGCTGACAGTCTGCTTTCAACCTCATTGTCATTGTATCCTTTCAAACTCAAAGTGCTAGAGTACAGAACCAAAATAACAAAAAAAAAGTGTCACTGTCCAATTAATTATGGTGCTCACTGTATGCGTGTGGTGTGTGGTGTGTGTGTGTGTGTTTGTGTGCATGTACGCATGTGTCTGTCTACATTATATGCATATTTGGTTCATGATTGCTAAAAGAGTGATTTTCGCATGCATGGTTGCATTTAGAATGGGTCTTCAAAATAAACCATTTCAACCATAAAAAATGAAATAGCACATGTCATGTTTCATTTGACAAGCATTTTATCATTATTCCAACTTTTGTCATAAATGTCATGTCATCCAGCACATAAAGTTGCCTATAAATGGTGTACAGTTGCATGCAGTCAGGGCAAATTCACCATGCACATTATGTCCAGTAATTACATGTAAACTATCTTGACAAGTGAACATATAGTTAAAAGTCAACAGTAACCTATTTTATCTCTATTCTTTCGGTTTACTCTTCTTCTGTGTTGCTTTGTCTTTCAAATGCAGCTTCAGTCAGGATAAGTGAATGAACTATGGAGGTAGATTTCTATCAAAAATAAACAAACACAAAAGTATAATCCACAATTATTTTTACCATCCACACACACACACCTCTCAATTTGTGTTCGTAGGTATAATCCACAAATGTGTTTTTTCCATCCACACGCAAACACCTCTCAATTTGTGTTTTGTAAAAATAATCCACAAGTATGCGTTTGCCATCCACACACAAACACCTCTCAACTTGTGTTTCGTAAATCATCATTTGGATGAATGCAAAAATTATATTCACAAATGCAAATAACATTTTTAGATATTTTTCCAATGTTCACATTTACAAATCAAAAGCTTGGCTTGCGAACTGGCAAATCTACATTTGGCGATCGAAGGACACGCTTGATCTGCTTGGATTTACGTACGGAATTTTGAGACAAATATTCCCCTGTTTTTCCCTGTGTCGAATCACACATGATTCACTTGTGATTCACACGCAAAACTTCTTCTTCGGCGCTACCTAACAAGGCGATGTGTGTTCGGCACATCAGCGCCACTTTTAGAACAAGTGGCCAAAATTGATTAATGGTAAATTAAAACAACAGAGTTTTGAGTTTATTTAGGTTGTAAAGTTAACCACACGCTAATCTTGCGATGGGAAGTTTTTTTAAACAGTCATTGCACAAAATTCCTATCAGATTGCATGTAGCTAGCTAGCTAGATTACATTACAGAGGGGTAGGTCCGTACACAGTAGCTACATAACTCTTTCGCCCCTCATGGGAAAGATTATGTAAAACAAACTCAACCATGTGAAGTAACATTACTGCAGCCAATTAAATTAATTTGACAGCTATTCTCACTGATACCGATGTCTCCTATGAAATTTTTTATTTGTTCAGCGAGCTAGCTAGTAGATAAGACACCTAAATGAAAATGATAATTCAAATTGCATGGAGTGCTCTCCTTATTTTAGCTCATAGTTTTCTACTTCCTAGTTCCTATAAATGGTTTTACATCTCTGGTTTCTATCTTTGAGAAAGATTTGAAAACCAAGCTAATGTTGGCCTTTTTTTTTTACTTTTAATGTAAAAGTGGCGCTGATGAGCTGAAAACACATCGCCGTGTTAGGTAGCTCCGAAGAAGAAGTTTTGTATGTGAATCACAAGTGAATCATGTGTGAATCGACACGGGGGGAAAAAGCTGAATATTTGTCTCAAAATTCTGTACGTAAATCCAATCCACTATTAGCTAAAATAAGGAGAGCAGCCAATAATACATCTATCTGTATCTGCTGAAACATTATATTTTAACTGGTTATGCTACATGCTTATTTGTACTAAAACATACTAAAATATCTTAATTTGCAGTACAATTTATTTATCTTGATATATCGGTCAGGGTTTCATTGCTGTTAGTCTGTTCAGATAACTTTGATTTATGCCCCCCATGCTTTCATTATTGTGGATTTGTTAATATAAATCACATCTTTAAAACAAATGAACAGCACTTGCATAGTTAAATGTGATCTATCAGAGGGCAACCATTAACCATATACGTATATTGTTTGGAATTGAGATAAAGATAATGTATATTGACTATTTTGCATTGCTTTTATATCTCTATTGCTTGAAAACCCTAATAATGTCCTGGGTATATTTGACATTTGACCCAGGCAAATAGTTTCACATGTGCTAATAAGTAAATTGAACACAGGGGTTAAAAGGTTGCTGTCTGTCTTGTCTAGTTTGTAAAGACTGTTAACTCTTGAGGCCGTTTCAGCTTTGATGCCATTTGGGGACTTGCTGTTCCCTGGCAGTGCAATGCCTCTTCATGCGAATTTTCACCCCCCAAACAGAGAGGTTTGTCTTCCTTCCGTGTGTTTGATTAATCGGGATATTGAGATTGAGCCAGATTTTTTTATTTTCTATATATATATATACATACATACAGTGCCCTCCACAATTATTGGCACCCCTGGTAAAGATGAGTAAAAAGGGTTAAAAGGAATTCACCTTTTGGTGAATTAGCTTAATCTCACACTGAACAAATTAGAAAAATCCAACCTTTAATTGAAGTCAATTTATTCTGAGAAAAAAAAATCCCTCATCAAGAAATAATTATTTTTAACAAAACCACGTTTATTGGCACCCCTAGAAATTCTTATGAACAAAATGTAACTTACCTGGAAGAGGACCCAAGTTTATTTTACCCCCAGGCACAGTGAGGAGGATGGTAAGTGAGGCAAAAAAATCCCCAATAATCATCATCATCATCATCATCATCATCATCATCATCATCGGCCGCTTATCCGAAGTCGGGTCGCGGAGGCAGTAGGCCAAGAAGGGGGCTCCAGACGTCCTTCTCCCCAGCGACGCTTTCCAGCTCCTCCTGGGGGATCCCGAGGCGTTCCCAGGCCAGGAGAGATATATAATCTCTCCATCGGGTTCTGGGTCTACCTCGGGGTCTCCGCCCAGTTGGACGTGCCCGGAACACCTCCAAAGGGAGGCGCCCGGGGGGCATCCTAATCAGATGCCTGAACCACCTCAGCTGGCTCCTTTCGATGCGAAGGAGCAGCGGCTCTACTCCGAGCTCCCTCCGGATGTCCGAGCACCTCACCCTATCTCTAAGGCTGAGCCCGGCTACTCTACGGAGGAAGCTCATTTCGGCCACTTGTATCTGCGATCTCGTTCTTTCGGTCACGACCCAAAGTTCGTGACCATAGGTGAGGGTAGGAACGTAGATCGACTGGTAGACCGAGAGCTTCGCCTTCCGGCTCAGCTCCCTCTTCACCACGACGGTCCGGCACAACGCCCGCATTACTGCGGACGCTGCACCGATCCGTCTGTCGACCTCCCGCTCCATTTTACCCTCACTCGTGAACAAGACCCCGAGATACTTGAACTCCTTCGCTTGGGGCAAGGACTCATTCCCAACCTGGAGGGAGCATTCCACCGTTTTCCGGCAGAGAACCATGGCCTCAGACTTGGAGGTGCTAACTCTCATCCCGGCCGCTTCACACTCGGCTGCAAACCGCCCCAGTGCCTGCTGGAGGTCACGGTCCGATGAAGCCAGCAGAACCACGTCATCCGCAAAAAGCAGAGACGCAATTCTGAGGTCACCAAACCGGACACTCTCCTCACCTCGGCTGCGCCTTGAGATCCTGTCCATGAATACCACGAACAGGACCGGTGACAAAGGGCAGCCTTGGCGGATTCCAACACCCACCGGGAACGCGCCTGACTTAATGCCGAGGATGCGGACACAGCTCTCACTTTGGTCATACAGGGATCGTATGGCTCGCAGTAACGGCCCCGGTACCCCATACTCCCGCAGTACCCCCCACAGGATCCCCCAGGGGACACGGTCGAAGGCCTTCTCCAAGTCCACAAAGCACATGTAGACTGGATGGGCAAACTCCCATGACCCCCCGAGCAACCCTGCTAGGGTAAAGAGCTGGTCCACTGTTCCACGGCCAGGGCGAAAGCCACATTGCTCCTCCTGAATCTGTGGTTCGACCAACGGTCGGAGCCTCTTTTCCAGCACCCTCGAGTAAACTTTCCCGGGGAGGCTGAGAAGTGTGATACCCCGATAATTAGAGCACACCCTCCGGTCCCCCTTCTTGAAGATGGGGACCACCACCCCGGTCTGCCACTCCGCAGGCACTGTCCCCGACTTCCACGCGACACTGAAGAGGCGTGTCAACCAAGACAGCCCAACAATGTCCAGAGCCTTCAGCATCTCAGGGCGAATCTCATCCACCCCTGGCGACTTGCCACTGCGGAGCTTTTTGACAACCTCAGCGACTTCCGCCAGGGATATGGGTGCGGACCCCCCCGAGCCTTCAGGCTCTGCCTCTTCCACAGAGGGCATGTTGGTCGGGTTCAGAAGCTCCTCGAAGTGCTCTTTCCACCGCCCGACAACATCCCCAGTCCGGGTCAGCAGTTCTCCTCCCCTGCTGAACACAGCCTGGGTCAAGCCCTGCTTTCCCTTTCTGAGGTGTCGGACGGTTTGCCAGAACCTCCTCGAGGCCAACCGAAAGTCCTTCTCCATGGCCTCCCCGAACTCCTCCCATACCCGGGTTTTTGCCTCAGTGACCGCCGAAGCCGCAGCCCTTCTGGCCCTCCGGTACCTGTCTGCTGCTTCAGGAGACCCCCGGGCCAACCAAGCCTGAAAAGCCTCCTTCTTCAGCTTGACGGCTTCCCTCACCGCTGGTGTCCACCAGCGGGTTCTGGGGTTGCTGCCACGACAGGCACCGATGGTCTTCTGGCCACAGCTCCTGCCCGCCGCCTCGGCAATGGAGGCTTTGAACATGGCCCACTCGGACTCCATGTCCCCAGCCTCCCCCGGGATACACGAGAAATTCCTCCGGAGGTGGGAGTTGAAGACCCTGCGGACGGGGGCCTCCGCCAGACGTTCCCAGTTCACCCTCACTACACGTTTGGGTTTACCGGGTCTGTCCGGCAGTCTCCCCGGCCACCTGATCCAACTCACCACCAGGTGGTGATCGGTTGACAGCTCTGCTCCTCTCTTCACCCGAGTGTCCAAGACATACGGCCGTAGATCTGATGAAACGACTACAAAGTCGATCATCGATCTTTGGCCTAAGGTGTTCTGGTACCAGGTACACTTATGTACCACCCTATGCTCGAACATGGTGTTCGTTATGGACAATCCATGACCAGCACAGAAGTCCAATAACAAAGCACCACTCGGGTTAAGATCAGGCAGACCGTTCCTCCCAATCACCCCCTTCCAGGTTTCTCCGTCATTGCCCACGTGAGCGTTGAAGTTACCCAGCAGAACTATGGAGTCCCCGGGCGGGACACTTTCCAGTATGCCCCCCAGTGACTCCAAGAAGGCCGGATACTCCGAACTGCCGTTTGGTGCATAAGCACAAACAACAGTCAGAGCTTTCCCCTCGGCGACACGTAGTCGCAGAGAGGCGACCCTCTCATTCCCTGGGTGAAACTCCAACACAGTGGGGCTCAGCCGGGGGCTTGTGAGTATCCCCACACCCGCCCGGCGCCTCTCACCCTGAGCAACTCCGGAGAAGAATAGGGTCCAGCCCCTCTCCAGGAGTTTGGTTCCGGAGCCAGTGCTGTGCGTGGAGGTGAGCCCAACTATATCTAGTTGGTACCGCTCCACCTCCCGCACCATCTCCGGCTCCTTCCCCGCCAGCGAGGTGACGTTCCACGTCCCCAGAACCAGTCTGCGACGCTGGGGATCAGCACGCCCGGATCCCCGCCTTCGCCCACCGCCCGTCTGGCAAAGCACCCGACTCCCATGCCGATCCCTGCGGGTGGTGAGCCCACATGGTGGCGGCCCCACGTTCCCTTTTCGGGCTGTGCCCGGTCGGGCCCCATGGGGTAAGGCCCGGCCACCAGACGCTCGCCGACGGGCTCCCCCCCCGGGTCTGGCTCCAGGAGGGTGCCCCGGTTTCCCTATTCCGGGCGAGGTTATTTTGTTCTTATGAGGCCGTGTCATGAGAGTCATTGAATCGCTCTTTGTCTGGTCCCTCCCCCTGAACCAATTTGCCTTGGGAACCCCTACCAGGGGCTAAAGCCCCCGACAACATAGCTCCAAGGATCACAGGGACACACAAACCTCTCCACCACGATAAGGTGGCGCCCAATAATCACTATTGGCGAAATACAGAGGAAAGTAGCATCTTGGGGTCTCCAAAACTACCATTAGACGTCACCTCACTGTAAATTCTAATAGCTTTATGGCTATGTAAATTCTAATTTATGACTTACATAAATTTGTTAACTTTACTTGGTTATCAACAATATGTACTTATTACTAGGTTTTATAAAGTAACAGTTAATTGCAGGGTGAAAAAAACTATTTATTTATTGTTTTGAGTGAAGATAACTTTGTTTTAAGTTATCTTCACTCACTCGGAGCGACTATTTATGACCGCACCCCCACTGTAAATTCTAATAGCTGTCATGACTTACATAAATTAGTTAACTTTACTTGGTTATTTACAAACACACCCGAATAGCAACCAAGGCTGGGTGTGAGCATGCGCAGTAGTAGCCAACGTTCAGTAGCCAACGTATTATCAAACAAGCAATAATTGTGTGTGAATTTGTGTTTCTGACTGCTGCCATAGTGTTAGCTAACATTTGATAAACGTTAACTTAGCTAGCTAACAGGCACTGCACAATAACGTTAAAGGTATTTGACTGGCAGAACTTGTTCAGGAATGTTTTGGTGGCTTCCCACCACCGTCCTGGAATCATCTGAAAACCTATTTTAACTGTTCCAATACGAAAGTGGAAAGTCTCACATTTGAAATGTTGTGGCTACGTTAGTTTTCTGTTTTCCCCGAGTTGACACAGTGAACGTGTTTGCTGCATCAACTGTGCAGAGGCAACGCTAAACAAGTGTAGCCCAGTCATGTTACATTCCTAGCTAAAATGACACCTCTAGCATAAAAATTATAAACGGATAACCCTTTATTTTTTATACTGATTAAAGTATGTCCCTTTAGGTACAAACCATAACCGTAACTGTACATGGGATTATGGGAACCTGTTTTTCATTAATGGATGTTTGAAGCACTTAATTTACATGAGTAACACTTACTTGGTATTTTTAAGGCAATCGGTTTGCATGGTTTTAACAAGTAAATCAAATTGTTCTTCAAGTAAATAAAATGAGAAATTCTAATTTGCAGGAAATGTCACATTAGTTAGCCCAACTTAAATAAATGTGTTGTTTGGAATACACACAGTAAAGTTCACATGAAATATTAGTATTAGTAGTTTGAAATAGTAATTCTGAGTAGCCTATACTAAGTCAAGAGTACATCTGAAGTCAATTCTCAAGTACTCTATATAGGTTTTGTTTTGTTACTTATAGTCAAGTGTAAGTATACTATAGCTACTAAATAAGCATTTGTTAATACAATATACAATACCTATTCCACTGTACTTCGTTTTTTTAGTGCATTCTGTTTGCATGCTTTTTTAAGTAAGGTTAACTAATTGGAATTTACAGTGCTCCATGCTAACAAATTATTTGGAAGGCATGCCAGAAAAAAGCCTTTCCTGTCATTTCACTACAAACGTAAGCGCCTGGAGTTTGCTAAACGCTACTGGAACTTTGACTGGAACCATATTCTATGGTCAGATTAAATGAAAATTGGCAACCAACACTCAAGGTGGGTTTGGCGTAAAAAGGATGGTCCTAAACCTGATCCCCACTGTTTAGTATGGTGGAGGTTCCGTGATGTTGTGGGTATGTTTTTCCTACAAAGGCCCTGGGAATTTTGTTAGGGTACATGGCATCATGAACTCCATGAAATACCAGGACATTTTAAATCTGAATCTGGCTGCCTAAACTAAAACTGGGTCGTCGTTGGATCTTCCAGCAGGACAATGATCCAAAACATATGTCCAAGTCAACACAAACATGGTTAACTGAACATAAAATCAAGCTTCTGCCATGGCCAGTCTCTTGACCTAAGCCCCATTGCAAACCTGTGGGCTGAGCTGAAGAGGAGAGTGCACAAGAGAGGACCTAGGACTCTGGATGATCTGGAAAGATTTTGTAAAGAGGAATGGTCTCAGATTCCTTGCTCTGTATTCTCCAACCCTATTATATATATATATATATATATATATATATATATATATAATATATATATAATATATAAAAATTATGGAATACAATAGAATACTGTCCCTTTCAAAAGTATGTAATTCATTGAGAGATAACTGGAGTACTAATGACATGTGCAGCTTAATTGACTATGAGTCCATGAAAGCTGACTCTGTATTCTGTAAAATGCTTTTTGGATTGTATGCTTATAATGTAGACACAGTTCATAGCATCGGATGTCATTACTCTATTATGATGAGACGCATGTGGAGGATGGTATTATATAAATTGTTTCCCAAGCAGATGTCAGCATTTCTCAATGGGCCAAAACGGCAATAACTATGCAAATATCAGGAGGAAAGTCAAGTCAGTTGGTATGTTGACTTTTAATAAAATACACATGGAAATTAAATGAATCGATATATATATATATATATATATATATATATATATATATATATATATATATATATACAGGTGCAGCTCAAAAAATTTGAATATCGTGAAAAAGTTCAATATTTTTTGTCACTCATTTCAGAAAGTGAAACTCATATATTATATAGATTCATTACACATAGAGTGAAATATTTCAAGCCTTTATTTCTTGTAATTTTGATGATTATGGCTTACAGCTAATGAAACCCAAAATTCAGTGTCTCAGAAAATTAGAATATTTTGCTTTAACATATTTTTAAAGTATCATATTTAATATTTGGTCGCATATCCTTTGCATGCTGTTACTTCCTGAAGTCTGTGACCAATCAAGGCAAGGCAAGGCAAGGCAGCTTTATTTATAGAGCGCATTTCATACACATGTGCAATTCAATGTGCTTTACATATACAATAACAAGATTAAACGAGGAAATCATTAAAATTCATAAAATAAATAAAAAGATAAGGCAATAAAATAATAAAGAATCTAAAAATAAATAAATAAATAAAAAGATAAGACAATAAGATTTGCAGCAGAAAACAGAAGTAACTGAATAAAAACAATAATGGATAAGACAATTAAAATTACACCTTTGTGGGGCTACTCTTAGTAAAGCAAGTCAGTGTTCATAAGCCCTACAAAACAAGAACGTTTTGAGCCTGGATTTAAAAGTTGCCACATTTGGGGCTTTTCTAAGTGTTTCTGGGAGTTTGTTCCAGGTGTCGGAAGCATAATATTTGAATGATGCTTTACCGTGTTTTGTCTTAGGTCTATAAACAGTTAATAGTCCCTTTCCAGATGACCTAAGGGTTCTTGATGGTTCATAGGGTATAAGAAGATCTAGGAGATATTTTGGCCCCAAGCCATTTAGGGTTTTATAGACCAATAAAATAATTTTCAATTCAACTCTCTGGTACAATGGAAGCCAGTGTAAAGATCTGAGGACTGGTGTGATGTGGTCGTATCTTTTAGTTTTTGTGAGTACACTTGCAGCTGCATTTTGAACACGCTGTAGTTTTTGGAGGTTTTTTTTAGGAAGGCCGGTATAAAGCCCATTGCAATAATCTAGCCTACTAGAGATGAAAGCATGGATAAGCTTTTCCAGGTCTGGTTTGGATAGTAGGCCTCTAATCCTTGCTATATTTTTAAGGTGGTAATATGCTGACTTGGTTAAGGAGTTAACCTGGTTTTCAAAGTGTAGATCAGCATCTAAAATAACACCCAAGTTTCTGGCCTGATTTGTAGTCTGTAGTGATAGAGATTTTAGATAGTCACTGACCTTAATTCTCTCATTTTTATTGGAACCAAAAACAACTACCTCTGTTTTGTCCTTTTTTAGCTGAAGAAAGTTCTGGCACATCCAGTCATTTATCAGTGAGACACAATGACATAGGGAATCAATTGGACTATAATCAGAGGGTGAGAGGGCAATATAAATTTGTGTATCATCAGCGTAGTTATGGTAGGCAGTATTGTTGTCCCGCAAAAGTTTTCCTAAGGGTAGCATGTAAAGATTAAATAAGAGAGGGCCAAGGATTGATCCTTGAGGAACTCCACACGTCATGTTAACCTTCTGAGAGACGAAGTTGCCAATGGAGACAAAGTAATCTCTATCTTGCAGGTATGACCTGAACCAGTGAAGGACCGTATCAGATAGTCCGACCCAGTTTTCTAGTCTAATAAAATAGAATGGTCAACGGTATCAAATGCAGCACTTAAATCCAATAAAACCAAAACTGATATATTACCAGAGTCAGAGTTAAGACGAAGTCATTAACCACCTTAATTAGTGCCATCTCAGTACTGTGGTTGGGGCGAAAACCAGACTGGAAGATGTCAAAACAATCATTAGTTTTAAGGAAACAACTAAGCTGGTGATAAACAACCTTCTCAATTACCTTACCTATAAATGGTAGGTTTGATATCGGTCTGTAGTTATTTAGAACAGACGAATCTAGAGTGCTCTTTTTTAGTAGGGGTTTAATAACTACCGTTTTTAGACTCTGTGGGAAAAGGCCAGATGAAATCGAACAGTTAACAATTTGTAGCAGGTCTTTGGATAAATAATTGAAACACTTTTTGAGAAACACAGTAGGCAAAGGATCTAGACAGCAGGTAGATAAATTTAATTGCAAAACTATTTTTTCAAGGGTATGAGAGTCAATGGTCTTAAATTTAGACATTCTTATTGAGGTCATTCCAGCTGGATAAAAAGGTAATATGTTCTGTGCTGGCTGATTTATAGAACTTCTAATTGTTTTAATTTTATCTCTGAAAAAGTCAGCAAACTCATTACATTTACTGGCCGATAAATGGTCAGGGGAAGTTGACACTGGAAGACTAATCAGCCTGTCAACAACTGAAAATAGAACACGAGCATTGTTAGAGTTATTTTTTATCACGTCAGAGAAGTAGGATTGTCTTGCGATTTTTAACACAAGGTTGTAGTTATGCAGGTTTTCTTTATAAATGTCGTAGTGGATGTAGAGGCCTGATTTTCGCCATTTGCGTTCTGCTTTCCTACATTCTCTTTTCTGGGCTTTTACAGAAGCTGCATTTCTCCATGGTGCTGCAAGCTTGGGGGAGATCAACTTTTCCTTTACTGGGGCAATTGTGTTAATGATATCTTCCATGTTTGAATTAAAATTATTTAAGAGTTGGTCCACAGAGGTTGACGTTGAGGGAGGGATCAGCGAAATAGCCTTAATAAACATTTCAGTAGTCTTCTCATTAAAATGCCGTTTTTTAACTGTTGCAGGTTTAGTAGGAGTCTGAAGAATAGTGGATGAATGAATGAATGAATGAAATTTATTTATTTGGTCATTCCACGTTAGTACATTGTTCATAATATAATCAATACATCTGTTTCGATATGACCAAAAGGATAGGCTGAAGCTCTCGCTTATAAAATTGCCTACCCTGTAGTGGAGATATGAAAGAACACAGAAAAATGATCAGAAAGTGCAACATCAACAACAGATACACTAGAAATATCAAGGCCCTTGGTGATAACTAAATCCAGAGTATGCCATCGACTATGAGTTGGTCCTTGCACATGCTGTGATAAACCAAAAGTTTCCAGTATGATAGTGAGTTATTTTGCGTATTTGTCCAGTGTGTTATCAATGTGGACATTAAAGTCGCCAGTAATAACTAGACAATCATATTCAGTTGAAGTGAGTAGCTCAGTGAAATCATCTAAGAAATTGCTGCAGTATTTTGGTGGCCTGTAAACTGTTAGAAATAAAATTTGTTGAGCATGCTTTAGAAGGAATGAAAGGTATTCAAAGGAGGCAAACTCTCCGAAATGTACCTGCTTGCACTGAAATATATCTCTACAGAGAGCAGCTACTCCACCACCTTTTTTGCCATCACGGCTGACATTGAAAGTATTAAAGTTAGGGGGGCAAGTCTCAATTAGAATAGCAGCAGTATTTTTTATATCTAACCAGGTTTCAGTTAAGAACATGAAATCAAGATTATGTGATGTGATAAAATCATTGATTAGAAATGATTTATTCCCTAGTGATCTTATATTAAGTAATGCTATTTTGATTGTTATAGAGCCAGGCTTCTGATTAGGTCTGGAGGTAATACTGACACGGATAAGATTACTTGAACGGGAGCTAGTATTAAGTAGGGGTGGGACGATTCAATCTCATAACGATTCGATTCGTTTCCGATTCTTTAGGCAAAGGTTCGATGCATCATAATATCTTACGTTTGACCACGATTCGATTCGATTCGATTCGGTTCGATTAATTTAGATACTTTAAAAAAAGTAATAGGCATGCTAATGTGATTTGATACCGATACATTCAGCAGTAATTAAATATTCAATTAGAACCTTACACCAAGTTCACAGCATTATGTTTATTGTTAAGGCATGCCATACATTTTGCAGCTGTCTGCAGCAAATAATGCAGCAATAAACATGACTAACAGTGTATTTTCTAAAGTTGCCCTATTTAGGTTATTGTTTTTCAAACAGTGTCAGACATGGTACCCTAATACAGTTCCTTTATTTACAAAATGAAAATGGCAAAATGTATAACAATTACTAAACTGGGGCAAGAAAAATGAAATAGCCTATAGGTTAGTGTCATGCATAGTACTTTCCTAAATCTTAGTACGATCTAGAACTTCGGTGGAGCAAGATGCCCATCCATCCGTAGTTAAAGCTACTCTCGTAGCGTTTTGCAAGGACAGTCGAACAGTTTTCTTCACCTCTTCATACAGAGCAGGTATACATTTTTCACTAAAATGTTTTCTGCATGGTATGGTGTATCTAGGTTCCACGACATTCATTAAGTGAATCGGACAGTTAACGTAGTAATAATTAATTAAACGTAAGACATTGGAAATAGTCTTACTATTTTAGTTTGTCTCGAACGTCTACTTGATTTTGAATAGAAAATGGTTTAAATTTAAATATCAGAAAGCACTTTACAATTAACTGTCTGGACACGGTATGTGTATAAAAACTAATAAAAACAATTGTACAAAAAAATAGAACTGTTTGGCCATTTCTCCAGGAAACTCAGGGGAAGTGTCAATGACTCCCGAGTTTAGCTTGCTAACGCGCTTGCTGTCCTTCACGTTAATTGTGTATCGTCGGCTCAAATGGTTTATCATGTTTGCGGTGTTGCCTGTGTATCTGATTTCTACTTGGCAGATCTTGCATATTGCAGCGGTTTTGTCAAGTACACCCTCCTTCTTTCTAAACCCGAAATGCTTCCATACCACTGATTTTCTGTTCGGAACATCGCAAGTTCTGTAAGTTTCTGTCTCTTTTGTCGCACTCAGCGAGCACGCAGCTAGCCATTTCGCTCAGATCTGTCCGTCTCATTGTCGCTACTTTCAACGCACGCTTACGTTGGGGTTGGAGCAGAAACATGGATTGAAGCTGGTCAAAACAGTTTTAAAAGTAGTCGTGTCTTAGAAATATATATTTAAAATAATTTTTGAATAAATGAATACATGTGCACATTCATTTAAAATGCGATATTAATCGATGCTTATCGATTCGAATCTTACAGATCGATGCAGTTGTATTTACACATTCGGATCGATGCACCGCGATGCACCGGTGCATTGTCCCACCCCTAGTATTAAGATGTCTAAGTTGTCTTTGGCCATGCCGCTGACTATTTAAAATGACAGGTGTGACACAGCATGATTACAGTTATTGACATTGTTTACATCAGAAGGCAGATGACATATTTCTTGATCATTTTTAGATCTAGCGAATAGTCAAGCAGTTAGAGCTTTTTGAATGTTACAGGACAGCACAACAGAGCCTAATCTGTTGAGGTGTAAACCATCCTGCCTGTAAAAAGCTGGTCTTAACCAAAAAAGATCCCAGTTATCAATAAAACCAATGTTGTTCTTAGCACACCAGGTAGTAAGCCACATATTCAGAGAAAAAAGTCTGCTAAAGACTTCGCAGCCCCTCTTGAATACAGGTAGGGGACCAGACACAATAACCTTTTTGTTGAGACTTTTTAGTTTCTCACAGGTTGTATGGAAGTGGTTTTTCAAAGTTTCAGTTTCCCTTAGCCTTGTGTCATTTGTACCTGCATGCAGAATAATTGTATCTACCTCTTCGGATTTCTGCAGGTTTAATACATTTTCAGCGATATTGGCTATATCAAGGACTCTAGCTCCAGGGAGACATTCAACATGTGCTTTTACACTGACAGATGTAAAATTAACATTTTGAATAATGGAGTCTCCAATTAACAGCACCTCATCACTGTCCGTTTGCGAGCATTCATACTCACTGAGCACCTCAAACCTGTTGCTAAGCGTGAGTTCGGATGGTGCAGGAGGGCTGCAGGGTTTTGGTCCTCTTCTTGCTGTAATCCGTTTGCCATTCGTGTGTAGAAATGGTGAGGCCGCAACGGAAAGTTCAGGTAGGGAAGGTGGGGGCTGTAGCTGCTTTTTTCTACACCGTGTAGTCCTAGTCCACTTGCCGCTCACGTTACAGGGTGATGAGGAGCAGATTGTGGGTGGAAAGTCCGGACGTACAGTAGAGATGTTATGAAAGCTTGCATCCACAGCCTGTTCGCATTTTGCGATCTCTTTCAGCGTTAGAATGCGCTCTTCTAATAGAGTTATTTTGCGATTAAGTTCGTAGTTATTCCTGCATTTATCGCACTCGAAGTCGTCCATAAAATCACACAGGTTTACAACCAAGAACATCTTGCATGATGTACAAGGCAATGCCTTCTTGTCATTATGAAAATCCATCTTTTAATTCAAAGAAAGTTGTTCAGTGCTGCGTTGACCCGCTATCAAAACGTGTTTTATTTTAAACCACTGATACTAGCTCCTTGCGCTGAATGCTAATGCACGGCAACAACAACAAAAATAAATAAATAAATATTTACAAAAATGAAATATTTAAAAATTCCCACACTGGGGAAAACTTGTAAAATAAATAAAATATTGTAAAAGGTTTAAGATTCGAGAAGAATACTCGAGCAGAAAATGGTAAAAGGCCTTCTTTATATGGCCTTCTTTACCCGGGCATCAATTTAGCGGTCCCAGCCTCACAGGGCTAACCGCGCCGGGTAGAGCTCAGTGGGATAGAGGGGTCGGGCGGCCAAGGATAAGGACAGAGTTGGTATAAATAGCATTCAACGAATAAAAGGAAAATATATAAAATATTTTTAAATATAACGTGTTAAGCTTACAACTTACAAGCTTTTAAAACAAAACTTAAAATAAATAAAATATTAAGTAAAACTGTTTGTAGAAATAAATAAATAAACAACCAGACTCCGCAGCAGCTTCTACCACCAGCCGTTTCACAATTCAAAGTTTGACATCAATCAACATAAAAAGACTCTCGATATCTTATTTTCAGGTACTGTTACAAGCAATACTATAACCTCTCTGCATTTGAACTGATCTCTATGGGAATTTGGGGGTGAGACTAGATTCAGCTGTAAATTAAGCTGGTACAGTATGGAACACATGACTGGCGAAATGGCTGTACGTCATCAAGGGTCTAAGGTATCAAACGAGCCCCAAACCATCACTCTGCGGCCAGATATGGAGTAGATGTGGATGGATCCCTTTAAGGGTTGTTTCTCCTGACTTTTTTCCCCATAGAGTTCTATAGGAAAATGAGTCAGGAGAAATAACCCTTGCAGTGATCCATCCACATCTACTTCCTGAAGTCTGTGACTCATCAACATCAAAAAACTCTCGATATCTTATTTCCAGTTACTGTTACAAGCGATACTATAAGCTCTCTGCATTTGAATGGATCTCTATGGGAATTGGGGGGTGACACTAGATTCAGCTGTAAATTACACTGGTACAGTATGAAACACATGGCTGGCTAAATGTCTGTAAGTCATCAAGGGTCTGAGCTATCGAACGAGCCTCAAACCATCACTCTGCTGCCAGATATGCAGTAGATATGGATGGATCACTTTAAGGGTTGTTTCTCCTGACAAATTGTTCTATTGAACTCTATGGAAAAATAAGTCAGCAGAAGAAACCCTTCAAGTTTTCCATCCATATCTACTATATTTCTGGCAGCAGAGCGATGGTTTAAGGCTGGTTTGGTACGTCAGACCCTTGATGACTTACAGACATTTAGCCAACCATGTGTTTCATACTGTACCAGTGTAATTTACAGCTGAATCTAGTGTCACCCCCCAATTCCCATAGAGATCCATTCAAATGCAGAGAGCTTATAGTATCGCTTGGTTAGCCAACTAACTAAGTCACCAAACGGTGAACGTTTTATAACCCTTTTTACTCATCTTTACCTTGGGTGCCAATGATAGTGGAGGGCACTGTATATACAGTCAAGCCGGAAAGTCTGCACACCCCTTTCACCTTCTCCACATTTTGTTACGTTACAGACATATTCTACAATAGATTGAGTTCATTTTTTGTCTCAAAATTCTACACAAAATAGCCATTTGTGCAAATTTATTAAAAATCTAAATGTAAAATATCATATGTACACAAGTGTGCACACCCTTTGATATGACACCCAAAAGTGATACACTGATACTGCTTGAGATGTTTCTACAACTTAATTGGAGTCCACCTATGATAAATTAAATTGATTGGACATGATTGGGGATTGCCAACACAGTTGACAGTGCATGTCAGAGCAAACTTCAAGCCATGGGGTCAAAGGAATTATCTACAGACCTCAGAAACAGGATTGTGTCAAGGAATAGATCTGGAGAAGGGTACAGAGAAATTTCAGCAGCTTTACAAGTCCCAGAGAGCACAGTGGCCACCATCATTCATAAATGGAAGAAGTTTGGAACCACTAAGAATCTTTCTAGACCTGGCCGCCTGGCCAAACTGACAATCGGGGAAGACGGGCCTTGGCCAGGGAGGTGAGCAGGTACCCGAGGGTCACTCTGACAGAGCTCCAGTGTATCCTTGTGGAGATGGGAGAACCTTTCAGAAGACCAACCATCCAGGCAGCACTCCACCAATCAGGCCTTTATGGTAGAGTGGCCAGACGGAAGCCCCTCCTTAGTAAAAGGCACATCACAGCCCGCTTGGAGTTTGCCAAAAGGCACCTAGAGGACTCTCAGACCATGAGAATCAAGATTCTCTGGTCTGATGAAACCAGAATTTAACTTTTTGGCCTGAATACCAAGCGTCACATCTGGAGGAAACCAGGCACCACTCATCACTTGGCTAATACCATCTCTACAGTGAAGCATGGCTGTGGCAGCATCATGATGTGGGGATGTGTTGTAGTATAAGTCTGTAACGTAATAAAATGTGGAGAAGGTGAAAGGGGTGAGCAGACTTTCTGGCTTGACTGTACACGTATATATATATATATATATATATATACTGTATATAGAGAGTACTGAAGATGACCTGGCTTTATGAACATTAAAATAACTGAATGTTGGGTGGTTAATGTCCAATAAAACCTTGGCTTGATTATGTAAGTGTCTGGACCAAAATCACCCTTCCTCAAGCGTGGAGTAATGCCAAGAAGCTGAACTTCTTTTGCAGTGAAAGAAGTCTGAGGAACTTGTTTGTAAACACTAATGAGGGCGAAAATGGACCCTTCTAGATTAGTAAATAATTTATTACACTCACTTCCTCTTGCTTGGCACTGGGGATATGAGGATAAATAAAATAGGACTGAAATTCAGGGTAGCTAATGAATTACATGGAAACATATCCAAGGTTTGAAAATAAGAGGAGCTAAAGAGGTCCCTTGTGTGATTTCTAAGTTATTTCAGCCACAGTACAGCTGGGATTGTGCACCAGTTGTGTATTTATCCACAGCCGGGTTTTTATAGTACATGTATGCATTTGAAATAAAATTGGGATTGAAGCCCAGCCAAAATTCAATTTCTATGATTGGGCCTTAATAAGCACTACATCGACATTCATATATCCTTTTGTTAATAACAGTAAATAGGGATAGGGCACATGTCACTTGTTGCATCTGTTGTGGCATGCTATGACTTTTTAATCTTTGTGGTTATTGACAAAAGCATTTATCAATGCATATTCAGTGCTTGTTAATATGTATGTATTAAGAAGGACCAGTCATGGAAAGTGATATCAAATTTTGGTAACACTTCCTTTGAAGGGTCCTTCATAAGAGCTATATAACTTTTTCATACGCACTACACAGCGCATTCATAAACACTAAATAAACATTCATAAGTGCTTATGTCAATGACCACAAATAGCCATATGGTGTATTATGTCAACATTGATGCAGCAAGTCACATGACCATGACTTACCAAGTGAAATGAAATGAGATGCTTATGTCAAGTATGTCATTTCACTTGGTATGTCATGGTAATGTCACTCGCTGCATTAATGTTGACATAACACATCATATATCTATTTGCGGTCATTGACATAAGCACTTATGCATGTTTATTTAGTGTTTATGAATGTGCTGTGTAGTGCCTATGAAGAAGTTGTATAGCTCTTATGAAGGACACTTCAAAAGAAGTGTTACCAACATTTATTATGAAGATAATACAGGTCACATCTCATACATCTCATAAAGTTTAAATTTGAATGAAAAGTTATTCGGCTTACAAATGTATTCGTAAATAAGACTTTACTATGTTGGTCTTCAGATAAGACACATTTGGTTAGAAAAAAGCAGAAATGCATTTTAAACAGAACACCATGCAATTTTTACTTTTAGTCATGCCAGTATAAGTCTTACACAGAAGTGCTGAGGTTTTGCTTCAGTGCATTCACCTTTCTTGCAATACATTTAATGAACTACAGCAGAAATTCTGTTTGTCCCACTATATTTATGCCTGGGATATTTTACCTCCTGTCTGAGAAAAAATGCTAAATTTATATTATAATCATACTCTGTGATAGTTTGTCATTCTAAGATGCCTATAAGATCGAGGTCTTACTTGTACATTTGATTATACTGAGAAATTGAATTGACTTCAAGTGGTGAATTTAGATTACTGCACTGATAAAATATCAACATTCATCCAAAAAAAATTTAAAAAAAACTTTACACAATGATACAAATTAATGAGTCACTGATAGCATATGGCAACTTAGCCAATTTTTTTATTTATGAAACCCCGTTTTCCCATCACACCACAACCTTTCATTACAAATATTCAGTAGTGATACTTTGAAATCAGTGGCACCTGGTTGTGCAGTGTCATGTGAACACATACATGTTATGCTAGATTGAATAGAAGAATAGCCCCATAAGTATTTAAAAGCTGAACTTTATTGGATGTTCACTCAGTGGGATACAAACCTTGGATCCTGAAAGATAATACTCAGTACTGAATCAGTGGGAATTTAATTTTATATCCATTTTTCCATTTTAAACTCAGAAGTTGCTGGTTGGAACAATTATTGTCGATTGATGAACCTGGCACTCTACACGTGTTAAGGTGTTAAGACTGGGTACGTTTCCAGCATGTAGAGGTGTTAAGACTGGGTACGATTCCAGCATGTAGAGGTGTTAAGATTGGGTACGATTCCAGTTTTTTAAGGTGTTAAGACTGGGTGCGATTCCAGTGTGCTTACATCAACATTCACTAAGAATGCTGACAAACTCTGAAGGCCATTTTAAAAGCTAAATCGAAGCTCAAATTGTGTATTGTGTTGTGGGTGAAAAAAGTGGGAGTGGGCCTTGGTGTGTTTGCCAAATTGTGTCTGCATTCTCAGTCAGGACATGCGGTCATACCTCAGTTAAGCTGACCAGACATCCTTTTTTTTTCCCGGACATTTAGTCTTTTTGGTACCGAAAATATCTGTCCATCAGGATTTCTAAATTCCTAAAATGTCCAGTTAAGTTTTGCTCATTCCATAGACCGTATATAAACAAACAAATAACCTAGTATCATGTCCATAACGCCCGTGCGCCCCTGTCCTTTTGCTTTGAAATCCAATATATGATCACCCTACCTCAGTCTAATTAGCCATTACTTCCTTGTTCTTCGCACTGCAGCTGCTGTGTGGCCAATGTTTAACTAAATGGCTGCCATTAATGCCAGATTGTGGTTGAGGTGACTAAACGTAGATGTGAAGTCATCCGAGAAGCACTCTTTACAATGCGAATGATTATCATAGTCATAATGCAAGTCTGGAGAAAACATGGTATTAAAATGAGTGCAGTGTGTCCTTTAGATACTTGGCTGAAATTGTGCCTCATTATAAAATGCAATAAAAATTTAATTTAACATTTTAGTACTGCCTATTCTGTAATAATACGGGCCATTCATATCCCATATATCTATATGAAGCAGAATAAAAATGAAGTGACAAAAATTACTCTCTTCTCTCTCTCTCTCTCTTTCTCTCTCTCTCACACACACACACACACACACACACACACACACCTGGGAAGTTATGCAGTCAATGAGCAGTGTCAGCATCTATGTCATTTCACTGTCGAAGCAGTAAAAAATGACCTCATTCAAGTACTCAGTTGACTTCAGATCCTGTTTCCCTCAATTAATCATCGTAATTAACAGCTTGTAGTACCAGGCAGGCCTCATTTCACCAAATCGTAAATACTCTTAGAACTTGTGTAAGAGTCTTAATGCAGTGTGTGTGTGTGTGTGTGTGTGTGGGGGGGGGGGGTGCAGAGTTCTGGAGCAGTTCACCACTCAACAAAAACAGCACAATGAGCAAACAGACATTTTTGCAACATTTCAGCTTACGCACTGCTTTATTTATGCCTCTATATCAAACTGTCATCTCCAAAAATATTGCATACAGCTGATCGCAGCACATTGCGTTTGCTCGCCAATGTTGTCTTTCCCATTTGCAAGGCATGTCCCACCACTAAGTACAGGTTTATATTTCAAAGGAAGCAAGCGTATCAATTTATAATAGCTCTTATTTTGGTTTAATAGTCTGCAGCCACCCAGTATTCATTATTAAAGCATTCAACAACGTGTGAACATGTCAGTAAATATTTGATTCATGGGATAGTTATGCTAGTATTGTGCAGTGAGACCTCTTCTTTTTTTATTTTATAAAAATAAAACGCTTTTTAGGTCTGCAACAGAGCATCTGTCCCTGGTTGTAATATACTGTTAGATTTATATAGATTTTATATTATATTATAGCCTCAAGTTGCATACAAGTAATAGTTAAAAACTTTTTGGAGCAAGAAAATTAATCTGTGATGGAGGACTAATTACCAACTAATGGGATTTGTCTGTGGACAAACAGCAGGGTAGTCAGCACCACAGATTTAAGATAAGGTGTTGATGTTACGAATTATGTTATAATTACATAATTTTATTCTGTCTCATCTTATAATATCTCAATGTGAACATTTTCATTCCTCCCCAGAGACTCAGCTTTAGTGTCATTTCCTCCTCTTTTGTTCACATCTTTCATTTTGATTGGAAACTGGCACATTTGGCACCACTTGCAAAAGTCTTAAACAATGAAAAGATTTGAAAAAAGTATTTGAGACTGATTCAAGTAAAGGCTAATGATCACTAATTAGTGCAGTGTGTGGGAATTTAACATTTAATTCTATAAAAAGTATGTTGTAATAGAGTGTATAAACTTGTCTGTGGTAGTTAAGTTTCGAATGGGTGACCTTGGGCCTGTGTTCTGAGAGTTCTGAGAGGGAGGGCCACAGCATTCTCCAGATAAAGGATTTGCCACAAAAGCAGAGTCAGTTTATGCAAAAACAGGAAACGCCAAAACTCATAAGTTTCTATCTTAGTGGAAAAATACAAGACATGAGCTGAACACGAGTAATTCTAAGCGTTTGATTGGTTTTAATTATACGCCCAGTGATGTATGAAAATGGAAGGTAGAAGACATACCCCTTTTTTAGCAAAACAGTATATAAGCACCACAGTAGCAGAGATGGGGGGGGTCCCACGAGCGAGAGCGTGCACGCGCGAGCGCGCTTCCAGAGGACCACAGATGTATTAACCCATTGTGTTATTCTGTAAAGACCTGGAGCTGACACAATAAAGACAAAGTGTTTTAACCATTCGAATTGAATTGAAGAGTATCTTTGATCTACCTCCTTGACCACGAAAAGCAATATATTCATTGCTAACAAGTGCCATTACAGTGCGATCCTGCTTCATCGCATTCTATGTGGATTACATTGCAGGAGTGGGGAAACAATATTTACAGTTTTTCTCAATCGCTTGGATGCATTTCTTGAAACTCTAACCTCATTCCCAAAACTCGAAGTGCAATCCCCAAAACAGTAAAATCCTTTCTCATAACACTATACCACCAGTGCAAAAGAAACTATAACAATAAAAATGATAACCACATGCGTCAAAAGACACTAAGTCAGTCAATCGCTACAACAATGTCACCAAATGTATAGCACCTGCTGATCATTGCGTAAACCCTGACACTCAAAATGCTAAGTATTTGCATCAAAACTGGACAGATTGTGTACATAGTGTTGCTGTCAATGTAAAATAATTCCTGGACACACAAATACGAGAAAGAACATGTTTATTACGTATCTTTTTCATCTATAGGATGGTTGTTTTACTTTTTTATTTTGTATTTTTTGTTTTTCACTGCTGTACATCCAATCGCCCCTCTGGGGACAAATACAGTCAAGTTCTTCTTGACTCTCATTGGGCTTCCATTCTCTCCTCCCTGTTTGGCCACAGCACTTCATCCACATCGCACCTGATGTCTTGCCTTTGAAGGCACCGAGGGAAAAACCTTTCGGGACAACAGATGAAAATGAACATTTGCGCTACAATCCGGCATGTTTACATCTGTATACCTTTATACAGTAATGTTCATGAACATGCGTTGTCCCTATCAAATACTCTAAACAAATAAAAACATAAAGAAATAGATACAACCAACCTTCTGGAATGTCGCAGCCACCCTCGGCAGTCCTCCTCTGTGATGTCCCCACAACCAGCATTTATGGCGTCCAGTAGAGACGGTGTGGCCGGTGATCATACACCTTCCACCTCCATGCTGAAAAGAATTCCTCAATTGGATTGAGGAAAGGTGAATCGGGTGGAAGGAACTCCATCAGCATTCGTGGGCGGGCAGCAAACCATTCCCTAACAAGAAGAGAGCGGTGAAAACTGACATTATCCCAAATCACCACATAATTTGGAAAGTCAGGCCTCACCACTCCCCTCTCATTCTCAGGGATGAGCGCATTGTCGAAGCCCCCCAAAAAATCCAGAAGACAGGCTGTGTTGAAAGGTCCAATAGTGGGAACATGGTGGATTACGCTATTGTTGGAGATGGCAGCATCACGCTGGCCTGGCACATCAACTGTGGCACGGTGACCGATCATGTTCCTGCCATGTCTTCTGACTTTGTTAAGGTTGAATCCTGCCTCATCCACATACACAAATGTGTGTAGGGTGTTACTTGCCTTCAGCTCCATCATCCTCTACAAAATATAGAAAAATACAGCAGTTCACATCAATCCCAAATATAGGACACCATGGAATGTAAAACAAAACAATGCACCGTAACAGCACATGCACTGTGTAACCCACATTCTGAAAGTATACTCATACATATTGAAAAGACACACATACATAGACTAATTGTCATGACTGTCATAGTGTCATTGACACCAAACATTACTGTCTGGCCTTACCTGTACATATTGGTATCTTAGCTCCTTCACCCTCTCAGAATTTCTTTCAAATTGAACTCTGGAAAGTTGTTTAATTGACATCTCCTTCTTGTTGAGAACCCTGTCAATGGTGGAGAGACTCACAGAGTTGATGTTATGAAAGATGCCATTATCCTCTATGACAGCACTCTGGATCTCTTGCAGTCGGATGGCATTGTTTGCCATCTCTTATTTAGGCGTGAATGCTCGGCCTCTCCCACCGGCGTGGGGCAGTGGTTGAATTCTATGGTACATAGAAATGTTACAGCATGCAATGACCAAGTTTACATAAATACAGTACTGTAGTGTGTTACTAGCACTAGTAGAGGTTGCACTCGTCAACCTGCTTCAGCCATACTTAGGCCATGATTCACTACATGGTCAACGATGGTGGCCCGTATCTCATTTGGAACATTCCTACGCCTATTCCTTCCCCTGCCTACCCGTCCTCTGTGTGTCCTTCTCTCTCCTGCCCCACCGCCACACACTCGGACACCTCTTGCACGGCCTCGATTGACACCTGCTTCTTGCTCCATTTTTAAGTAGAAACAGTGCACTTGTGAGTATTGTGTTCACAATTTGCACCTGTGGGATGGAATTTACAGCATGTGTTACTCTTCAAATGTGTGAAGGGAAGTTACTCACTCCAATCACCCATCATGCTGGCCTTATCTTTTGTACAAACCCAATGCTCATTGTACATAGTATTTTGCATGCAATTATTTACACAATGAACAACTGTGTCATGCGAATGGGAAATGTACATAGCCAATTGAGAAAAAAATCAGTTTTGACTGGAATGTCAAAGTGGAATGAGGATTGCATCTACACTATGAGAACTGCATTTATTTGTTTGTGTGAACACAATGAGAAGTGAAATAGTGTATTGACCAATTGCTTTAAATGTATGGGGTTTTTGAGGCACTGTTAATTAAAAGAGGTTAGAGTTTCCAGAAAATGCATCCAAGCGATTGAGAAAAAAAAAGTTATGAATGATTGCTGAAAAGTTGCAATTATTTATTTATTTGATTGTTTATTAATTTATGCAGAAAGCATGGAACTGTAAAGAAAACACTGTTCATTGCAGTTTTGTGGACAATAAATCAATTAAATTGACTGTCATTTCTTTCAGGTATTTGCACATGCATTGTTAAACTGTACGGTTCTTGATTTAGTCCTTGCCAAGTGTGTTTGTTTGCTTTTTTTGCTGAAAGGGAAATCCTAAGGCAGTGCCCTGTTCCAACACTAGAGGGAGGGGTTTGATTATGTGACCTACAGTAAAGAGAATGTTTGAGGGTTGGTGGTTTGATTCCTCGAGTGAGTGAGTGAGTGTGAGTGAGTGAGTGAGTGGATAGTGGATACCAGCCAAAGCAGTGCCTCGTACTCGCCAACGGACATCCTGAAGTTTTAAACCGGTAATTGTAGCCTACAATTTAAGTTATTGAATCAACTTTGAGAACTCTCCGTGATCTTTATGTTTCTGGAGGACGGGATGTAAGAAACTCTTCGTCGCTACTATTTGAGTCTATAACCCCTTTTCTAGTTTGACAGGTCAGTTTGTGTTGGTTCTCTCTCTGTAGCGTTCTCAGCTGTCACCCAACATTTGAAAAAAAAAATCGTATCATACTTGGTGTGAAAGGGTTGAGTGTGTAAAAATGCATGCATCTTTTCCCGGATTGTCGTACTCTATTTGCATCAGATTGATCCTGTCAATGTGCAAACTTCTAATAAAACACATTAGTTTACATATTGAACAGAAGTATTTGTTAATGAGGATAGATTGCACTAGATGGCACAACTGCTGGTTCAGTTCACTATTAGAACAATGTCAAACAATATTGATGATAATATAAATTATTTATTTTTAGTGCTTTTCAGTTTGGTTAACAGGACTTTTCATGAGGTATAATATTGAAAACCATTTTCCATAAAAATCAGCTCTTACATATGTATAGATAATATATGTAAAAATTAACAATACACATAATCACTGTTAATGTGTAAAGATATGTAAAAATTAGTCTGTGTGAGTTTCCATAAACTATTGTGTCAACCAGTCAGCACAGATGTAGCCAATTGCAGAAGAATTGATAAATTAGAGATTAAAGCTTTTATATACAAAATGCATATTAGGGTTTATACAGATGTTTTAAACTAAATCAGACACAACAGATTCAAGATACAATATTAGATTCAGAGAGGATACAATGTTTCTAACATTTTAACAGTATCCATCAGTAAAGGTGCTTACTTTGCTCCCCTAAAATGGGACTGTGTATAAAAGGGTTGCAATTCCTACATGCATCATCCGATATGGATGTAAATACCCTCAAATTAAAGTTGACAGTCTGCACTTTAACCTCATAGTCATATCAAATTCAAACAGTTTTATATCAAATTCAATGTGCTGGAGTACAGAGCCAAAACAACACAAATTGTGTGCCAGTCTCCAATTTTCTTTGCATTTAACTGTAGATGGATATATGGCTGCTATCTTATACAAATTAAAAGGTAGCACTTTACTCCAGGTGGAGAGCCTTTCATTACAGGTATTTAACAGACGCTCTTATCCAGAGCAATTTACACATCATGTGCATTTTTACATAGTTATAGTGACACTATACGTAAAAACCTCTGTGTATACAACCGCATCATTATAACTTATCCCCTATAGTAAAGTGGCACAAGGTTTGTCATAACTATGCCATTAACACCTGGTCTTAACTTACATAACACATACTATTGTTATGGTTGAACACTGGACTGGACCCAAAACTCGATGTAAACTCCACAAAGGAGTGTATTTATTGAACAAGGCAGGGTAGAAGGCAAACAAACAAACAGGACAAAACTACAGGTGACAGGCTGGAAGCGGGATTGGCAAACTAAAATGGGGCAGGTGAGGAGGCAGGCTGGAGCGAGCTAGAGTGATGTGAGATGATGTATTATGATATACTTTTATATATTGTCAAAATGTACAATTAATCCCACTACACAGAAACACACAGATGGTTTGCTTGAAAGTTATTTGAGGGTTAGGTCTTTCAAGGAATCATTTGGTCTATTGATGTTAATTAATTTCCCCTATCTACTGTACATTTAATCTATGAATGCAAAGTGTGACAAGTAGGTTTATGTTACATTAGATCATAGAAAAGAGAGAAAATTCATTATGAAATGCCAATGCACCATCACTGTGGAGAATCACTTTTGGTTTTGCTTTGTTTGATTGACAATTCAAGAAAATATGTTATTGTGTTTTCATAAAACAAGGCAAGAAAGACTCTATAAAAAGTACAAAAAGGTTTCATAAGCACTCTGAAAATTTTAAATCCTAATATGGAAACAATATTCATGCTGAATCGAAACTCATTTTAAGTACACATGGAAGTGCACAACTATGCAATCTATGCAACAACTGCACAACAAACTGTAATATGAACAAAATTACATTTAATACACACAAATGCACTTCAATTAGTAGTGTATACAGTTTTATTAAGGCATCCAATCAAAAAAGAGTTATCTTTTTTTTAAATGAGTTTTTGGAATAAGGGAATTAAAACACACTTTGTGAAAAGTAAAGGGAGTGATGTGAAATGTAATTCATTAAATAAACATTTTACCCACCGTTTAGATTTCCCACTGACAGATACCCATGCGGTGTTTTCAAGCCTGGGGATACAGTTGATTCTTCCTCAGTCTAGACTCGGGAAACTGTATTCACATGCTCCAAGGAGAGTCTCACCAAGCTGTTAAATCCTTAGGGGGTCAATGATAATGAGTTTTGGATATGTTTATAAATCCGCCACATTATTGATTTTACAGCAAAGTGAGTTTGCTTTGCATAAATAAACCCACACGTACGTTTAATCACATACGATAGGTGTGAGTGTATTGTTGGACTCCACCTTGAAAATTAATATGGTTTTTTATATTATCATAAAATTCTTGTTCTCCAGTTCTGTATTATGTAGAATATTATATTGGAATTTTGTTAGGTTCTTGTGGAATATGTACCTTTATTTATCAATAAAGATACCCTTTTTAACCAATTAATGTTTTTTCTGAATATTCACTTGCAGGATGGTTCTATAATTTCATAAAGCTGGAGCGTAAAATGTAGTTTTTACCTACAATAGACAGAAGCATGAACTTTGGCAACAATACACAATGATAATATTTACAACCATAAGAAAAGGCGAATCAGAAAGCATATTCAAAAGTAATAAGAACAATTGAAACGAGTAAAGACTGGCAGAATCATGCGGTAGCATTTCACCCTGGCTATGCATCAGAAATGCAGCGTGTTCTGTAATCGCCTGATTTAGTGAGACTCACTGCCATATTATACCGATTCCTTCTTTTCTGGACATTTTATGATAATGGTCCTTCTTAAGAGCTATATAAAATAGCAGATTCATAAGCACTACGTAGACATTCATTAATGTGTGTATCAGTGACCGCAAAAACGCATATGAGGCCCTATTTTCGCAGTCAAAATGCAATTGTCAATGTAAGGCGCTGGTGAATCAGGGCATGTCCAACTCAATTTCAGTAATGTATTGACGTTAGGCGTTGGTGCAACTGCAGCACAGTTCTAAAAGAGGCTGGTTCGATAAAAGTAAATTAACTGTGAGTGGTACGGCTTTTGTTTCATTATTGCCAGCTCAAACAATTTCTTTCTTGTGTGTTAGCGCCACAGCCGCCATGGCCAAAGAGCAAGCACGTTATGAGAGGGTCCATTGCACAGCCCACAAACATGCAGTACCTCCATATAACCAGCAGGTGATTAGTATGAACTTTACATAGAGATATGACCATATCAACATCAAAGTGCGATTTTATAAATAACTGCATAGTCATGGTTTTCTGTGAAAACCACCATTAAGATACAATTTGATTGTAAAACAATTGTATAAATGAGGCCCCAGGCAACTAACCAAAGTGCCTTTTAGCTTTGCTATAAGCAAGAGGCATTAACAGCTCATAAAACAATGCGTGTACTTTTTATTTCAGCCAAAGCCATGTAAAGCATTAACTCTTCTTTAACTGTCCTTTCCTGGAGTTTGAGAGCAACACTTTATACAGTTAGACTGAGAATAGACATTTTTGTTATATTTTATGTATTAATCATCAATACATCTAGTAACAATACAGTAAAACAATATGAATATGAGGTAAGTGGACAATCTGATCTGCTCATTGTGGCAAATCTTTGGAAAGGTAGAACGGTAAAACACATGAATCAATGGGTCAACCAAATAAATAAAATATTATAAACATATTTAATGAACTGACATTTTAAAAGCTGTAAAATGGGATTCTTTGGTGATTCAGAATTTTTTTTAGACAAAGACATTTTAGATGCTGCAAAATTATTATGTGCAAATCTAGGTCTATGGTAATTTGATCAAAGCATACTCTAGTCAAGATTTATTTCACAGACATCTGTGGAAAAATAACAGTTGCTTTTGTCTTGCCGTGAAATTATTGTCTAAAGTACATCTCCACTTTAGGAACATTCCATCTGAATGGTCGGCCAAGTGTAATAATTCATTCTAAATTATTCTGAAGCCTAAGGAAAACTGGAAAATTGTTTGCGGTCATTTGAATTGCAACTTGGCAATTTGCATTTTCAATAAAATCACACTCTTATTTAAATAAATCATTTGCATTCTGTTGCGACTGCTGACTGGTTCATTCAATCTTTCAGTCTTTTGGCCACCCGTGTGTGTGTGTGTTGTAAAAATAACAACATAGAACACTATTATTGTGAATGATGAATCCTTGTGCCATATGATCACCTCTTTTTCTTAGTGTGATTTCAAGTAGTATATACAGTATGTCAATACTACTGAAAACACTGATTCTCTGGATGCATTACCATTGCTTCTGATTTTGGTGGCTAACAACATACCATACCCAAGCTATACACACATTGCTATGACTCCTTTTACCTTAATGCTTTGATTTAAAAGTAATACATTTATTAAAAAGGTTACAAAGACAAAGTCTGCCATCAAAATGACAGTAACATTCCAGGATTATATAGTTGTGTAAACAGAAAATTAAGTTAAAAGCAGGAGCACACTTCAGTCACTGTGCCACAAATTATGTGTTTAGCAAGTAGGTAAAGAATGGCTGAAAGCAATCTTTCCAAGTTAAGCAGAGATTTGAGGTAATTTAATGAGTACTAGAGCGAGAGTGATACTTACAGTTGAGCAGAGAATTGAGGTAAGAAGGAAGCAGTCTAATTATTGCATTATATAATAATATATACCAGTGGATGGGTTCTATGTATAATACACTGAACACAGTAGCAGTGTATGTTTGCACTGGTCAGCTCTCCTATGTAGAACAGCGATTTTGAACCTTGAGTCCTCGATATTTCCGGCGTTTCAAAGCCAATCTCAATGCCATTTCACAGGACTATAATTGCCATGTGCTGATTTTGGTATAGTTATGTTACGCCATTAGCTACTATGTTGTGGAAACCCCCTAAAAATGTGCATTAAAAATGTATACTTTTTTTTTTTTTTGTACAAATATAACTCAATTGAAATCTACGGCTTCGAGGATTCTTTTTTTTTTCGTTTTCCGAAAATGGCAAATTACGTTTTTTTAATCCTTTTAAGCCATTTTCCATTTTCCCAATTTCAAACCCTTTTCATTCACATACTACCTTAAAATATACATATAATAATTGTAAATTGTGGTAAGCTAAATGAAGACAGGCAAATAATATATATAGACTGCTCCGATTAGAAATTTTGGGGGCCGATACCGATCACAATGTTTTTTTTAAAGATCGACCGATGCCAATATCGATGTATCATTACTATTATTATTATTAATATGCTTTATAAAATGCAAGAAGAAGATTTAAGCATTATAGACTAATGATTTATTGTGGAAATGAAAAAAAATCAAATGAACAGCCCAACAAGATTTCTGAGCTAGCAGTAACAACAAAGCTTTATTCAGACCCTCCCCGTGTTTAAGTTTAAGAGCATGCACAGTGCACTGGAAACCATCTGACCTAAAAAAAAAACATGGCTTAATATAGGAGAAAATTTTTTTTAACTTATAAATCAGGCTAACGGTAGTAAAGGTGTTGTAATAACATTACCTAGCAAACAAATGTAAAAATGACTGACTGGCACCCTTTTGATGTGACTAGCGCAGATATTGTAACATTATTGTTCATTTCGAAGGATTCACATGCTTGTCTGCTCTCTCAAACAATTATGTAGTAAGCTGAAACTATGAGATGTGATTAGTTACAGTAACTTAGTTACTACATTGAGGGGTAGAATCCGTACGTTAGAAACCGCTGCAAAATGATACAACATGAATGTGGGCTTCAGTGGAGGCTCCTCCAGGTAGGCAACTGAGGCAATGTCTTTTCAAAATAAAATATAAAAAATATATTTAAAAAACCTTCTTATGAGACTTAAGCATAATCAATTAAATTAATAAAACAAGTACAAATATAAACACATGAGAGAAAGGGGGCGATTATCTAGCGTCACAAAAAAACAGTTACCTCTGTCGGCCGAAAAGGGACATAGCGTGAAAAAGGCAATCTCAAATGTGCTTCCGAGGAGCTAGTCGGCTATTATACGTTTGTATCAAAGACCAGAGGCTCCTGTTTTGTTTTTTTTTAGTTCAATAGTAATTATAATAGTGAAAAATTACAAGAGGAGAGGCAGCGCTTTAGCCCAATCATAATTTTCTAAAATAACAGTCATGCCATGACTTATAATGAACAACAGCACTGTCAATTAAATATATGATTCCTATTTCTTTCCCATGCTTTCATATTTTAAGCGGTTGCTAACGTTGCCGATTAATCAGTTATGGTGAGTGAGACAAGTTTTGAATACAAAGGAGATAACGAGTAGCCGACCTGTAGTTAAATCTACAAGTATTGCATTATTTCATTCAACATTTTTTTATTTATCACACCTAGACACATTGCAGATCATGTATTTTTTTTATTTAGTAAGATCAACGTAGCAAAAGGTAAATTGGGCAGGCACACTAACATTACCTAAATTGATAACGTTTTTAACTTTATGTTTGCTTGCTGGCTAGCCAGTTTTGAATTATGGGATGTCGAGTTTTTAAACAGTGAAGGCTACATGCTACCAGTGAAGGTTACATGCTACCAATTAAACCTCCTGGTGTAAAAACGAAGAAAATCATCAATTAAATAAAATTTAATTCATTTTGTATAGCGCTTTTTACAGAGAGCTGTCACAAAGATGCTGTACAGAGAAACAGAAGGATAATTTAGTAAAAACCAGGCCAGAACCCCCGAATTGTCAACAAGGCAAAAACTCTCAAACGGTGGCGAGAAAAAACTTCCCGATGAGAATAAATCTTGGAAGGAACCTGGCTAGAGAGGGGGAGCCCATCAGCCTGCTCTCCATCAAGGTGTGTATGTACTATGTATGGGAATGGGATCTGTTTGCTGATTTGTAAAAGTAACGTATGTTCTTCGAATTTGGGAACACACTTTTGGTGCCAAGATCCAGCTTTCCTTTGGGTATCACCCACCTATTATTTTGCTCTCTCTTTTTTATTGAGTAGCTAGAAGGTTTCAAAATGCCATGTCAGGGAATAATTTTGAAAGAGGTGCTTTGAGTAACCAGTAATCTCACAAGGCCATAATTAGAGGCTTATTGAGAGTAGCTACAGGCTTTTCTCCCTGTTTAGATGGCATTCTGAGACAGTGAAACAGAATAAGATGGTAACTCACTTCTCCCTGGAGCTCAGTGAAAAGTTATTTCCTTTGTTCTTCTTTGCATATTTTTATACTTTGAATGCAGGCATAATTAGAAGTTGGGAGAGACTAGGGGATGGATTCGAAACACTTGTACTTCCTCTCTAGCCAAAAAATGGGTGTAAATACCCAAAACACAAGATGCACAAAGCAGTTGTAATGAGTCAAAGGTGCGTTCAATACATTTTTCATAAAGCTCTCGTGTTGATAAATATGTGATTGTTTTTCCCCAGATTAATTATATCTCTAGGGTTTTGTGTGAAAATAAAGAGATTGTAGGAATTAGGTTAATTAAAGATTGAATATTTAAGAAAGTCCTCCACTAATTCTGTTAATCTTCTTTTTTTTTTTAAATCAGTAACTCCGCTAAAGTTGAAGTTAATTGATTGCTGAGCTACATTAATCCAGACGCATACTTTTTACAATCAGCAATGTGATTGGCATAAGTTGGGGGCATCATCAATAAAATCAAAATGCCAGGAGAGGGGTCATGTCAAAGAGTGAGGTTGAGTACTTTCACTTTGCCAGCAGATTGAAAAGGATAAATTATGAAAAGTTACTGGATCAGCCATTTTGAAGTCTTCTAAGCTGTTCTTAAGCCGTGTTTCGCCTGCAGCTACAGCAAGCTGCTAATCGCTTTCTGACCAGAGCCCCCCACCCCCCCAGTCTGACTGTCCCTCTTAACACCATGGTGCCTCCCCTATCCCGTTGATAATCATATTACTCCCAAAGCACAAGCTTCAACATTCATTCACATATTTTGAGTGAAGACCAGACTTACTAAGGGTCACTCATTTCACTATTGTGGCTGTTACTAAGGGTCACTCATTTCACTATTGTGGCTGTTACTTATAAGGGTCACTCATTTCACTATTGTGGCTGTTACTAAGGGTCACTCATTTCACTATTGTGGCTGTTACAAAGGGTCACTCATTTCACTATTGTGGCTGTTATTTATAAGGGTCACTCATTTCACTATTGTGGCTGTTACTAAGGGTCACTCATTTCACTATTGTGGCTGTTACTAAGGGTCACTCATTTCACTATTGTGGCTGTTACTAAGGGTCACTCATTTCACTATTGTGGCTGTTACTTATAAGGGTCACTCATTTCACTATTGTGGCTGTTACTTATAAGGGTCACTCATTTCACTATTGTGGCTGTTACTAAGGGTCACTCATTTCACTATTGTGGCTGTTATTTATAAGGGTCACTCATTTCACTATTGTGGCTGTTACTAAGGGTCACTCATTTCACTATTGTGGCTGTTAATAAGGGTCACTCATTTCACTATTGTGGCTGCATAAATCAGCTTCAGATAAATCATAACTAATGTTCAGCTTTTCATTAAAGATCAAAATATGTTCGTTATCAATGTGCAGTCTGCTTGCCAGAAATCCAGATTTAAAATAATAACTCCCAAATGCCAAGAACACCATAAGATACGCTTCAATATGAAAAACAATAATAACTACAATACATTTATTTTTTTATTCAGTTATTTTTTGATGGGGGTTATGATTTCTCCCTCATCAATAAATTAACTGTGTAAGTTCACTGTTTGACTATTCATCTTCTTATAGTCATTTGTACAGTGAAAGTGAGTTGTGATGACCAGTATTTTCCAGTTTTTCTATTGTTTTTGGTCACCGTGGGAGTAGCTTCATAAACTTTAGTTTCTTACGCGTGCAAACTAAGAAAATTTATTGAAGAACAAAACATGAACCTGTTTAACTGAATAACTAACAAACAAAAATGTGTAACGTATCATCTCAATCAATTATTTAGAATAGCATATTAATTCGGACGCACATAGCTACAGATGCACATAGCTTCAAATGCACAGTAAAACAACAATGGGCCCTATCTCACACCCGGCGCTAACCCAAACGCAAGTGTTTTTGCTAGTTTCAGACTAGCAGGTGTCATTTTAGCGATCTGCACTCATGTTCTTTAACTAGCAAATTAACTTGCACTCATAGAACTTAAGATGAGGTGTGGTCAGGATAATTTTTGGTGTATTGCTATCTTGAGCCAGCAGAAAGCGCTTGCGCTAAAACCACCAGAAACCTGGTCTTAAGTAATGTTGCAGTTATTTCTGTCATTTTAGTGCGTCTACATAGGCGTGTGCACAACGCGCGAACACCCTCCTGTCTGTTACACACAGGGGTGCACACAAGCATGCATACAGAATATCAAGATTGCATTGTGAAATAAGGATTCATATTTTTCCAAAAAGAAAACATTTTCTCCACCGGAATAGATGCACATTTTCCCTCCAATCCCGGGAAAGTGGGCTTGTTTTAAAGAATTAAGCTAACAGTAAAACACGTAGGTCACATTTTCATAAGCAGGACATTATAAACCAAGGGAAAATATGCGTAAACCTATGGGTTCCCAACCTGACAGCTTTAGTGTCATCATTAAGCCAAAATAACGCTATTTATGTTATTATGAGAATGCACGTAATATGAATTTCGGATGAAGCTTGAACTTCGCTAGCTGAAATGCATTGCCTGTGACCTAACTGCTGTGAGAACATGGAATTGATGTTTGACAATGCTTCATTTTATAATCAAATGAAATTTGTTAAACAAGCAGGCTAATTTGGCATTTTCAAAGGTGAGATGGAAGCCATATTCTGTTTTCACTAAATTAAACTGCATATATTTTCTAAAATAACAGCACTGTCGGGAATTACCAGGAACCCGTGCCTGTGTTAAACCCTAATGTTTAAGATTATTATTGTGTATATGAAAACACATCACATGGTTAGTCCGAATAATATTGATCCTAATATTGATCCATATTTTTCTTGCGCACGAGCAGGTCTGTTTCTCCAGCTGTAAATCACTCTTTTTTCAGTCTTATTAAATCCAGCAATATATTAGCAATCCACCAAGGTCCAAATGCAGGTAGCTTTAAAGGGAATGAGAGATAACACTCGGATTGGTTTATTGCATGTTATGCCGAAGACAAACCTACGTATAATTAATGAAGAGGCTAAGTTCAGCCCACTTGCACGTTGCGCCTTACTTTGCGCTCAAAATATGGGCCCTCTAACTAGCAAAAGTGGAGTTGGACATGTCCTAAATGCACTTGCGCCTTGCGTTTTAGACCATGCGCCAAGATCATCAAGATAGAGCCCAATATGCGCTCCAGCAGCACTCCATCCGAGGCCCTGGAAACACACACATTTATAAGTTTTCTCACCTCTAGAGGGAGCACACATTAGAATTGGAACAAAAGAAAGTATAAAATGAAATATAAAAATGAGTAAATACAAAATACCCTCTATGGTTCCTACACAAGTGGTTTTCGTTAGCACAACAAGCCAGGTCTCATGCCCAATGATGATGATTACTTGTCACCAAGTGAAGTTATTGACATGATGGATTGCATCCTTTTGGACACAGAGTAAACATACTTTTCTATTTAAATTTATTACAGCTACAGAAATGTCAGTACACATCTCTGCAATCTCTGCAGTATTCAACCTTTTGGATTTTTCTTGAACATAAATTAAACAATGCTCATCGCAAACTCAAGTGGGGGCAAGCATGTGATTTTAGCCTCCACTTCTTATCACGCCACAGTTTGCAAGTCACACTTGCACAGACAGGAGCTGGAGGATGACGATTCATGTGCATCTCAACAGATATTTTGCAGGTTGCGGGTGCCCGAGATGCACAACGAGATGCTGTTACCCGGCCAACTGAAACCCGCCCATCTCTGAGCAACTCAAGAGTCACCTGTCCTGGGCCCGGGGTGGCTGTCGGCTACAGTCTGCACTGGCACGGCCCAGATTAAAAACCAGACTGTGAACTAGAACAGTGCCTTAACACTGAGCCACCCAGTCATCCTTGTTTTGACCTTTGGCCCACTTTGGTTTTTTGAAGGGGAAGTAGAGGGTGGTGCCACATTCTGGCAGGACATGTTGTCATAAAAGCTTGCTTACCAGTGTGGTATACATTAAACAGTTCATACACTGGTTTGGTTTGCCAAAAATACGTTTGACAAACAGCCTGTTGTGAGGAACATTTTCAATACTTGGTATATTTATTTGTATACACTAGAACATATAGTTACAAAACACATGGCTGCTGGACACTGGTAAGAAATAACAATACAATATAAAATGTGCTAACATTACCCTCACTCAGTGATCACAAATTCCATTTCAAATCAAATCACAATATTTGCTATAATCTCCAAACACTTTTAAATGTTAAATGATTATGTTTTTTAACAAAATGCCATGCAATTACTATAATTGCAATAACTTGTAATTACCCAGTTGAAGGAGATCATTTTATGTTAATTCGCTTGCTGTATTTATTTGAAATGTTGCCGACAATAATTAACAGACATAAGAAAGAAACAACCCTGTGACTGACAAATGGAAACTCAGCTTTCAAATGGGCTGCTGACAGGCTACAGAATGGAAGTGAAACTGCAAGGTACCTAAAGCTGAACGGTGAGTGTCAGGTGGAAATAGAGCTGTGTTTCCACAAATGCTTCTTGTACTGGGAATAAATGGGTGGGGATTGCAACAGATTGTGTGTTGCTTGCAGAACGTTGATACAGTCTGGGCTGTTAATCGATCTGGCATTAGGAAAAAAAACAAGCGTGCTGTCTGCCACTGGCCAGTACAGCTGAGTGGCATGTTCTTTTGTACAGACCCCTGTCCTTAATTACCGAGCAGGGTGGAAATGTCTTCAGTCTGTTTCTCAGTAATAGCTGTAATATGTCACCATTACAGTCGTTCGGCAGGACAGGACAGTGCTTGATAGAGACTTCCATCTCTTCCATTTATGGAGCATTTCACAGGCTTATTGAACATTTCAAAGCCTTTTTTTTATATTTTGTTTTGCTTTGTCTGTGAGGAGTTGCCTGACATTTTGTCAAATTGTTTAAGCACAATGTCAGATGAAAGAAACATATTAAGAATTATTTCTTTAATACACTTAAAATAAAAAAATAAATGTATATGAATTTTAAACAAATTAAACTGATGGATGTAAGGAAATCCAATATAAAACCATCAGTATGTCCAAAATGAGGAAGCAGACATTATAGCCGAGAAGCCAGCTGCCTGATGATAGTGAGGTATGCACTGATAAGTTATTGTATGTCCTAACAGTGGTTACAGTTTTCAATATTCATAATGTTTTTCATAGTGTGGTTAAAAATGCATCAATCAATTCTTCTAAGTTTAACTCCTTTACTAGCATGCTTTAGTTTATTAAATGCATTGCGTTTTTTTTACGGTGCAATTTTCAATCTGGTCACGCAATATACCATTTCAAAGTGATAGCGACAATGGTTCCTTGTTTTATAACATGACACAAAACAAGCTCAATGAAAACAATGACTCTGTACGTTCTATGTGTTCTGTAAATCCACAGATGACAAAAATCATGATAAAGTTAGGATCCTTATCCTGCCAAAAATAAATGTCAATAAATATTTTAGGTGAGAAAAAAACTTACACTGTGTTTGAGCTTCTGTTTACGTTGTTGCATAACACTGAGTTTACGTTGTTTACACTGACTGTGTCGCGTTAGTCTGAACCAGGCATTCTCTGGCTACAGCTGGTATGCATGGTAATTTATAGCTGAGTAGCCGGTCCGACATATGACGTCAGCAACCATTTCATCCAAGAACTAGCCTCTGAATGAAGTAACAATGTTATCAATAACAGTAACCTAGCTACTATTCATTATAGGTAGTGTGGGGAGGGGTGGGTGTAGCTACAGTGACTGTAGGGTGGGATCAAGTTTCAGCTGAGCATTTGTACTGTAATGGCAGAGGTGAAGAAGCACAATTAGCCTACAGTGAAACCAAACAACAAACCAAATGGGCGCATTGAAGAAGCAGGATCAACCTTTTTCTTAATGGCAACAGCTGAAGTTTTGCATGTTTTAAAAAAATAAAATTACTATTTTTTTCAATGTTGTTAGCAAGCGACCAGAAAAAACTAGCAATGTCTGCAGGTCGGTTTGTTTACAATATACTACCAGGAACGCTTGCTTCTGTGGAAATTTGGACCAATGAGTGGTTTCTTACACATCGCGCATTAAAGGCCTGGATATACTCCAGTTTCGTACGTATAGCCTACTCAAATGGCATTGTTCACATACTCCACTGCATACTTTACGTCTAAATGGATGTTTAAAAGTTATGTCCACTCGAAGGCAGGTCACATAGTTGTACTTCAAAATTCACCGCCATTGTGTACTCCTACTTCTTCACTGTTTCCTGTTTCCATCTCGCATAACGTCAGAGGATTTTTGGTATACTGCCCCACGATTTCTGTTGGTATTGCACCTTGCGTATGCATACACTCAAGGCAGAGGGAGATGTGCACAAAGGACGCACCAAACTAATGCAGGATACGTGTGGCAGCCATCCTGCGTATGCGTACACGTACTTCGCGTGAATATAAAAAAGCCAGGAAAGGGCCATTAAATTTTTTTAAAGAAATATGTATGAGAACTGGTTATTGTTTTGTTGACAGAATCCACTTCGTTCACGTTCGTATACGTGCTAGAAGTGTCATTTTGAGACCGTTTTAGCTTCCCTAAAGAAGTGAATGGAGAGCGACAAATACCCTATTCTGGATTATCACCCCAGGGGAGCACAGAGCAACAAACATATTTCGCCACCATTTGGACTCATATCATGGCCAGGTAACTATCAAAAGTTCTACCAAAGTTCAGTTGTGCTTTAAGCTTGTGTTGTTTAACTTGTTGCATTAATGTAAAACTAATTCCACCTCACTATATATTGTCCTACTGACAGTGATGGAAAAACGATGTGCATGTTGTGCTTTTCACACGTAACTGTGTGACCATGTGAAAACCTTGGACAGCATTTCTAACTGCTAAGGTTGCTCTTTAATGCTGTGCGGCGCTGTGTGACTCTGCATTGCTAAACAGACCATCGGAATTGGCGGTTAAAATTACACACAGAAATGTTATGTTTATACTTGGTTGTCTCGTTAATTTTAGAAAATGTACAGGTTTAGAAATGTTCAATGCTACTAGAAATGTTTTGAATAACATATGGGCCTGATTCAGAGTTGAGAAAAGCATGCGCAAATGAGACTTATGCCCGTTACCCACCAGACGCGCAAGCGCACAGACGCATATTGCGTGCAGATTTGAGCCGAACTGAACCCACCAGACGCGCAAGCGCACAGACGCATATTGCGTGCAGATTTGAGCCGAACTGAACCCACCAGACGCGCAAGAGCACAGACGCTTTTTGCTTTTTCGGAGCGCATTCCGTGAACGAAAATGTAGAAAACAAGACAATGTAGAAAAGCTAAATGTAGCAAACAAGACAATGCCTCCTTTATAAAGTTCACTTTTATTTATTTGGGACAGTAATCAACATGTTCTAAACATTTAATTATATCAGAATTAGCAGCTATTCTGTAGTACCTTAAATCGATACAGTGATATCAGTACAATAAAAACAGAATAGAATTTAGAATAGAATAATGTTTATTTCCCTTTCGGGAAGTAAGCATAGTCTTAATTAATTGAACAAATATGTATCCTATAATAAATAAAAAGCATTATAAAAACGGGAATAACTGGTTATATTTAAAATGTATGACTTGATATAACTTCATTCATCCCACAATGGGCATTGTCTCTGTTCCCTTTTTCATTAGAGCCTATATTAAAATATAATATGTATTAAAATAATGAATAACAATAGTAAAACTATTAGTAGGTTGAAAAACATGAATATGTGGTCATATGATGCAGATATTGTGCATATACAATGTATTTCTATGAGATTGCGCATGCGGACGCCCAGAAAATTCCGCCCGAGCGGAAAAATCCGCTCCACGTCCTCGAGCCATCCGCCCGCCAGCCGTGCGCGCGCGGCCGGTGAGAACCACGGCAATTCGTTAACATGGGAGCGGAAGTGAAGCGCACCAGTGTCTGGTGGGTAACGGGCGTTACGCCTGTTTTACACCTGATGAGCATGCTTAAAGCGCATACACAAGCGGAGCACACTTGGAGCGGCTGTACCCACCAGAAACGCTTTTTAAACGTAGGCCGCGAGAAAAGAGGCAGGCGCATGAACAACTCTTTGGGCCCTCTCTTACACCCGGCGCTAAGCGGTGCTAACCCAAACGCAAGTTTCTTTGCTATCTTACACCCGGCGCAGGGTTCATTGTAGCCTCTAGCACTTACATCATTTAAATACCAAGTGATTTTGTGCCCATAGCAAGTGAACTGTGCAGGTTGGTTTTAAAATGAGGAGTGGCCAGGATTATTTTTGGCGTATTGCTATCTTGAGCCAGCAGAAAAAGCTTGCACTAAAACCACCACAAACCTGGTCTAAAGTCGTGTCGCAGTTGTATTCATGTTATTTTACCGGCGCATATAAGTGCATCTACATAGACGTGTGCACAACGCGCGTACACCCTCCTGTTTGTTACACACAGGGACGCGCACAAGCATGACTAAAAATATCAAGATTACAACGTGAAATATTATTATTGTGTAGGCTATATCAAAAAATGCATAATAATAAAATGGTCCATAAGTCAAAGACCACATACCTGTCCTCAGCGAAGGGGAATGCCGCATTAAATTGCTTTAAGCCCACTCCATCAACATCCAGGTGATGTGCGATGGTATGTGTAAGGTTACTTAATGTATTGACTATTCACAATTATCCTGGGTCAAGCTATATGTGCCAATAGTTCCTGTAGCCTAATCTTCCGGGGGGCAATCTTCTGTTATGGGACAATGGCTATCCATTGAAAACTTTGCTGATAACACCTATATTCATCATTTACACCTAATGCGTGAATTGTCATTCAATGGAAAACTCGCGCACTGCAATAGACGGAAATTTCAGTTTTGAAAATGCGCTTCAGATGTCATTACAATACACTGTATAGGCTGTATAGGCCTAGATTAAGTAAACTGTATTCAGTTTACTTAATCTAGGCCTATACAGCCTATACAGCCTGTAAGTAAATGGAATGGTTTAGACTGAAAAAAGTTCAAAATTTTGTCCAGTGAATATTACATTTATTGTTTTTCAAACAGGCTACAGTGGATTCGCTGTGCATAAGGTTTTTTTTCGATAGCCTGCGGTTAAAAGAATTAGATGACACAGCTAAAAAACCTAGCTGAATTCACCTGTTATTTCATAACTGAACAAAACGTTTTTAAAAAGAACTAAGTGTCTAATTAGAAACAAAAACAAATTTGCAGCATGTTAGACTTTTAATTCACAATAAATTGTAATACCATTCTCTGCAACGTCATGCAGGAGCAGGTCTGTTTTCCCTGCTGTAAATCCCTGCTGTAAATCTGTATAAATGGATAATATGTAAAACAATTTTTTAAAAATAAGTTGTGTAAGTCGCTCTGGATAAGAGCGTCTGCTAAATGCCTGTAATGTAAATCACACTTTTCACGGTCTTCCTGGGAAAGTGGATTGTTTTAAAGCATTACGCTACCAGTAAAACAGGTTGGTCACATTTTCATAAGCAGGACATTATAAAACAAGAGAGAATATGCGTGAACCTATGGGTTGCCAACCTGAGAGCTTTATTGTATTTAGTGTCATTATTAAGAACAGCCTCATGGAATTGATGTTTGACAATGCTTCATTGCATAATCAAACAAAATTTGTTAAACAAGCAGCTAATTTGGCATTTTCTAAGGTGAGACGGAAGCCATTAGTAGCTTATTCTCAGCTGTTGCAGGTGCTTTTAACAAAATTTAACCGCATATATTTTGTAAAATAACAGCACTGTCAGGAATGACCTGGAACTCATAATGGTCAGTGGTGTAAAATCCAGGTAAAATCCAAGTTCTTCCCAGTATTTGGTTCCAATCACCTGTATTTGCCAATTAGCATAATTCTTCAGCCAGGCTGTAGAAATAATTAGTGAAATCAGCTGACTGAGTTCATGGGTGGAAGAAATTCATGGCAGGATTTTTACTTTCTGACCCCTGCACGAGCATGTCTGTTTCGCCATCATATCAGCAATCCGCCAAGTTGGATAAGCAGGCTTTTAAAGGCAATGGGATATAAAATTTTGATTGGTTTATTGCATGTCACGCCCAAAATACACCTATAATTAATTGGTTCAACCCATTTGCACATTGCACCGTGCTTAGCGCTCAAAAAACACGCCGTCAAACTAGCAAAAGTGGACTTGGACACGCCCTAAATTCACTTTACGCTATGCGTTTAGAAAAAGCGCTAAGATCGCCAATTTCGGAAATGGATTGTTTTTGTACAGGTAACAACACAGCTTGTTGATCACATTATATGTATTAAAATGGTTGTAGATTAATTAGTTAGGTGAATATCGATGATTTATACGCTGTTATTATTTGATGCAAAATATAAGTGTCTACAGTTTATTTAAACAGTGTATTTATGTGAATTTGGCATGCAGTCTTCTCGCGGTCGCATTCCGCTCGTGACAAAATAGACAAGAGGCAGAAAAAAAAAGCTTCACGACCGCAAGACCGCTGCGCAACCACATTAATATGGGCGCAGAAATGGAACGGCCACTCGCTTCCGCTCCGCTTGCCAAAATTTGCTCCTGGTGTAAAACGACCTTTACTCCCGAAATTCCACTTGGCATAAGCTAGTTGTGATTCAGACATTTGACTTATCCACTGTTTTAAGCATCTCTCCTGTATATATGCGCCTGGGGATTTGATGAAAATTTGGTTTAAATGCTTCTTGGCCATTGTTCCAAGACAGTTTCATGGTGACGGATCTCAACCGATACTTATAAATTTTTTAATTAACTTATTTTTTTAGAAGGAGAAACAGTAGAGTTGCCAGCAATTAAGTTTTCAGCATGTGAAAATGATTTTTTAAAGAATTAATAGCACAACAACAGTTTTTACTAGCACATACTAACGTCACAGCGTAGATTGGTGAGAAGCCAGCCAATGACTGTACTGAACTGATTTTTGAAATGGCAGGTTTTCGTCTGTCCTATAAGTGGCAAACCCTGTAGTACAAGATCGACTTTCTGACCTCAATCACTCTGAGGCCATGTTTGAAAGAAATCAAGATCTGTTATGGAGGCAGCTGGAAATAAATGGGCAAAGTAGACGTCAAGGCACTTAAAATTTAGGTAATCGATTAAGGGACTGAAGCTGGATGATGCGAAGGGGAATTGAACTTGGATTTAGAGTTATTACTTCTAACAACATTGAGTAGCCATGTGATCCTGTTTGACATTCAGACAAAAAATTCAACTTGAACATTTCTGCATTACGACCCTTTTTTTTTACACGATAAGCGTTGAGCTTCTGAAATCGTACAGTACTCAATGGTTTTGCCATTGTGTGAGTGGGTTCCCTTTCTGTACACCATGAACGTATCCTCTGGACACTTGAACACCTAAGAGTGATGTACTGAATAAATGCACACTCTCTGAGCCCACATTAAATTATAACTAAAATACCTGCAGGAATTAAGTGCAGTGGCGTGGAAAATTTCTGGTAAATTTTCAGAAATTTACCATAGGAAGTTAAGCTCGGGATTTTGGAAATATTGACCAATTTTTATTGCAAAAGTTAGCCTATAACATGGAACTTAAATTTAGTTGGAAAATACATGTACAATACTATTCTAGATCTTGCAGCATGCTTTGGTTTAAATAACCCAATTTAATGTGAAATCAGTTGAATTTCAACCCTGCACTGTTCATTCTTCCATTACATGTGCAGTGCATTCTCCCATCACATGCAGAAATAATGCCCAGCATCCTGCACACTATTGGGGGTGGGTTGTAGAGAATACAAGTTGGGACAGTATGTAAAATGCACATAAAAGCAGACATCAGTGATTTGTAAATTCTCTTTTAAATATATTTAATGTTTAACCTTATCAACTTTATTGATTTTTGTAAATATACACTAATTCCGAATTTGATGCCTGCAATACGTTCCAAAAAAGTTGGGACAGGGGCAAAAACATTGGAACATTCCACAGGTAACAGGTGATGTTATCATGACTGTGTAGAAAAGAATATCAAAAGACTCTTGATATCTTATTTTAAGGTACTCTGACAAGCGATACTATAACACTTCTGCATTTGAATGGCTCTCTATGGAAATTGGGGGGTGGGACTAGATTAAGATGTAAATTACCCTTAAAGTGATCCATCCATATGTACTGCCTATCTGGCAGCAGAGTGATGGGTTTGATACCTCAGACCCTTGATGTATTTAGCCAACCATGGGTTCCATACTATTTCTGTGTAATTTATAGCTTAATCTAGTACCACCCCCCAATTCCCATAGAGAACCATTCAGAAGTGTTATAGTATCGCTTGTCAGAGTACCTGGAAATAAGATATCAAGAGTCTTTTGATATTCTTTTATACACAGTCATGATAGCATCACCTGTTACCTGTGGAATGTTCCAGGTGTTTTTTTAAAAACTTCCCAGTCTTTTATTTGCCCCTGTCCCAACTTTTTTGGAATGTGCAGGCATCAAATGTGGAATTAGCGTATATTTACAAAAAATCTATAAAGTTGATAAGATAAAACATTCAATATTTTTGTTGTTGTTCTGTTTTCAATTAAATATATGTAAAAAATAATTTACAAATCACTGCTCTGTGCTTTTATGTGCATTTTACATACTGTCCCAACCTTTCTGGAATTAGGGTTTGTACATTTCTTTTATTCAACATTCTTGTTTTTTGTTCAATGAAAGAATCCATTAAAGTTCTACTCACAAATGTTTGCATGGATGTCTGCTTATGACAAAACAAAATGTTTATATTTATGTCTGCATATGACAAGGTAAATACAGCTAGTACAAATAACGCCAACATTTCCCGTTCATTCCCATATATTCCCGTTAATTCCTATGGAACGTTTCCACCTTCGAATATTCCCGGAATTTTGTAACCCTAGTTTCTGCCATGTGCTGGTATTCCATACATTTACAAGCTTCCAGTAAATAACTCACTTAATATAATTCAGATAGAGAATAAGTAATCTGTGTGAGGGGGGGCGGGGCAAAAAACAAATCTACCTTATGGAATTGGGAAGTCTAATTTTGTAATAGAAATGGAGTTTATTCCATCCGCAGCCCTAGTGAAAAGCTTGTGCCATCTGGACTGGCTTTTAGGGAAAGCGTGCTGAAATGTCATTGCTGCCGCAGCCACTGTCACCAGAAGCACTTCACTCATCTTCTCCATTTCTCCGTGCCCAGAACCACTCAGTTTATGCACATTGTGTTATTTTTGACACTATATAACAGGTTGTATGTTTATTATAGTTTGATTTAGGCTGGATGAAGACTTACTCAGTCTATCTCAAAAACAAGTCAAACACATTTTGACAATGATTTCTATAAGGGATAATAATCTGTTACGCAATGAAAACTTTTTGTACAAATATTGATGGTGGAATCTTGGAGCACTATGTAAGGGGTATTTGAAATAAGAACTTTCAAAACGTTTTTCAGTTGCAGAAGCTGTTATCTGAGGGAGGCACGGTGGTGCAGTGGCTAGCACTGTTGCCTCACAGCAAGAAGGTACCGAGTTTGAAATCCCGAGGCCCTTTCTGTGTGGTTTCCTCCAGGTACTCGGGTTTCCTCCCACAGTCCAAAGACATGCAGGTTAGGCTAATTGCAGTCTCCAAATTTCCCATAGGTCTGAGCGTGTGAGTGAATGTTGTGTGCCCCGCGATGGATTGGCGACCTGTTCAGGGTGTATTCCTGCCTCTTGCCCAATGCATGCTGAAATAGCCTCCAGCCCCCTGCGACCCTGACCAGGAATAAACGGGTTCGCTAATGGATGGATGGAAGCTGTTATCTGTCAGTTTGTCAGCTGAATGGGAAGGAGTCTGGCACTGTATGTCCCAGCCAAGTGTCCTTACATGCTGTCTCCTCGCCATCTCAACCAATCGCCATGTTTCTTTTCTACGCCATCCCCAATGGGATTGGTCGAGGATTACAGGCCAGCCCTGTTTTACGCCTGGTTAGCATAACATTACGCAGCCAAAGGAACCTGCTGTTTGATCTCTGAGATAATGTTACATTGCTGGTTAAAAGCACACTAGGAGACATCACCCATGCGTAAAAAACAAGTGCCCATGCACCTCTCTCGGTGGTGCTGGGTTCCTTCTGATCTAGGGTGATGTCAGACTGAGGTCATCATTTGTGCTAAAGCCTCTTTGTAGTTGATGTTTGCCCATCTGTCTCGCAGGTGACGCCTTTGTCCAATACTTGCCTTTACTTGCAGAATGTTGATACCAGCTGCCTCTGTTTGAAGTGCATTTCAATGGAGCAGGTATCTGCCCTCCAGAATGTATTAGGGGCTTCTGCTGACAGGCTTGTTCCATGGAACTTTAGCGAGGTGAGGCTGATGTGGGTGTAGGGGTCAGATTGCAGAGCTGCCTGGACTGAATACACAACGAGCTGTTGGGGTGCTCAGAGGGCCTGCTGGCAGCTCAGTCTGCCACATAATAATCAGGCACTGAGCTTGCTCTGATTCCCCTCTATTTAACAGTACCAATTTCAGCAACACAGAAATGCTGTCGACTGATGAGGTTTTGGATTGAGAGCATGTAAACAGGCACAGCAATCAACAGAAAGCAGAACTTTTGAAGAACATCATACAGGGGAGAGTTTTGTGGAAAAAACTAATTGGATGTGACAAGCATTAAGCACTACTGGCTTTAGCTTATTAATGTGGATGTGTGCCCTGGATACTCCAGGCAAAATTAGTTCATAATAATGTTGATGTTTTGTTAAGATGATTTGTTCATGTCATTTTAGGCATTAGTTCAAGTTTGTAAAGGAACCATTTTACCAAAAAACAAAGAGCCTATATATCCTTTGTTGATGGTCTAGTTGACATGATTAAAATGTGATGCTTTGTTAAATTAATTAATTAATTAATTAAATTATTTATTCAAGTGAATGAGACCATTATGCCGTTTTTTAAAAATATACTGTTATGAGTAACCATACAAAAAAAATGTTAAATGCAGATGTACATCTTAGGGCCAGGTCAAGGGGTAACGGAAGGACAAATTTGCTGTACGCTGGCTCTAGCTCCTAGGCTATACCAGTTAGGTTGAAAAGAACACTTGTGAGAAGTGAGGGCTGCCTAGTACTTTAAAATAAATCCACAAAGTTTTTTGTCAAGGGTCATTTTCATGGGTAATTTTGCCAAAAACCCACCGGTAACGGAAGGACTCAAAAACAACATCTGTTTTTTGCCTTTTTTTCAACAATGCAAAACCTGCGGTTCCAGGCAAAGTCTTGGTATTTTTCTGACTGATAATGGTCTATTGACTATCCATCTATGAACATGCCAAATATTAGACCAAGGGCATCGTCCAATACATTTTTATAGCATTTTTCCCACAGTGGTTCCGGTAACAGAAGGACAATTGGTAAAAGTAACGGAAGGACACACTATTAGTTCTTGTGTATAAGGCAGCCCTTGCACTCAATGTTCCCAATATTACATCAGTTTGAGTATCTTTTTACAGTCAGTGGGTTAAACTACCCAATTAGGTTAAAATTTTGCAACTTCATGGGGGGTGGGGGGGTGGGGTAGGGTGGGGGGGGGGGGTGGATGAAAGAACATGAGATGCAACTTTCAGCCACCCTTCACCGCCATAATTTGACTGTTTGACCATGCATGATTATCTTACAAACCAGGAGTAGCAAAGTGTTTCCAGAAAGTACTTTATTTAACAAAATCATATTGTATGGAGGTGGAAACATAGCACTGTATGAAAATGTGGGTGAGCCAATCCCTCACTCGGATGAAGTCCTAACATAGTTGACACCGCAGTTTGTTATCAGGCTCTGAGTTGCACTATGACAAGTTTACAGTTCACTAAATAGTCTACAAAGTTTGTAAAATAAAAAGATAGGCCCATTGGTAAAGATGACATTTTACCCCTACTGTTCACCTCCCCTTGACCTGGCCCCTTAGTCTCTATATCCTCCCAAGACCTGGCAGAATAGTTAAGGTATTTTAGTTGAGTTTTATTTCAGCATAGTGGATTCATTTAGGAACACAATAGTGGGTTTAACTCTTAAAACTACATTCAGAGCTTTCTTTAGATAATGTAATATGCAAGGTCAAGAGCACTGAACAGTCCAGCAGACTAACCCTAACATAGCTGAGTATCGTAAATTATGATGACCGCTCACATTTTCAGAGTTTAAATCTCACAGCATTAAACATGGAGACAGGAAATATGTTTGTAACCTTTGCAAAGTAGGCATCAACTGTTGAAGCATTAAGCGAGGCTGTAGAAGCTTTGCATGGAGACAAGTCTGACCTTTTTTCTCATCGAAATTGCCCATGTCTTTCATATTGCACGTTGTTTATCAGCCCCTTCCAAAGAGACATTAGCAGCAGGCTTCTTACTTCTAGCTTTCTGAAGTAGCAGGGGATAGCTATGGTGGGATTAGCATATCAAGCCATATGCTAAGCTTCAGTAGTTCATGCATTTATGAACATTCCCTTTACCATTTTCTTGAGTGTTTTTTGCAACAATGTAGTTTTTTTGAAGCAATGTAGATGTGCTTTTGCATTCAGTTGAAATGTTTTTAACAAAATAATAAATAAATAAAAACCTAGAAATGCCTGGTCCACTGTCATGACTGCAGTTTCCGCTATTTATGTTCCTCCATATTTCACATTTCACCAAACTAAGGCCCTCTGCTTTTTACATGGATATCTGGATATTTGCATATACCCAGTGGTTATGTTTTTCATGATGGTTATTTCTTCCTTTCTTTCGAATCAACAATAATTTTAACCTGCAGTGATTCAATTAGATTATCTCTGCAATAAAAAATACCAAGGGTGTGCCATAAAGGTGAACATAGATCAAAATAAAGATGTGAATTAATCAATTATTCATGCAGTCTTCTGTTCATGCTCTGTGATAATTAGGAGGTCTTGGAGAAAGTTTTTATTTTGAAAGTCCAATGTGCTTCAGAGGCCAGACATGAACTTCACTCTGAGGGGATATGAGTAGACTGTTGATGGGGTACAGATTCATTCAGAGGGGATATGAGCAGACTGAGGATGGGGTACAGATTCACTCCGAGGGGGTTTGAGCAGACTGAGGATGGGGTACAGATTCTCTCCAAGGGGGTTTGAGCAGACTGTGGATGGGGTACAGATTCATTCTGAGGGGATATGAGCAGACTGAGGATGGGGTAGAGATTCACTCTGAGGGGGTATGAGCAGACTGTGGATGGGGTACAGATTAATTCAGAGGGGGTATGTGCAGACTGTGGATAGGGTACAGATTCACTCTGAGGGGGTTTGAGCAGACTGTGGATGGGGTACAGATTCACTCTGAGGGGGTTTGAGCAGACTGTGGATGGGGTACAGATTAATTCTGAGAGGGTATGAGCAGACTGTGGATGGGGTTCCGATTCACTCTGAGGGGGTTTGAGCAGACTGTGGATGGGGTACAGATTCATTCTGAGGGGATATGAGCAGTCTGAGGATGGGGTAGAGATTCACTCTGAGGGGGTATGAGCAGACTGAGGATGGGGTACAGATTCACTCCGAGGGGGTTTGAGCAGACTGAGGATGGGGTACAGATTCTCTCCAAGGGGGTTTGAGCAGACTGTGGATGGGGTACAGATTCATTCTGAGGGGATATGAGCAGACTGAGGATGGGGTAGAGATTCACTCTGAGGGGGTATGAGCAGACTGTGGATGGGGTACAGATTAATTCAGAGGGGATATGCGCAGACTGTGGATGGGGTACAGATTCATTCTGAGGGGATATGAGCAGACTGAGGATGGGGTAGAGATTCACTCTGAGGGGGTATGAGCAGACTGTGGATGGGGTACAGATTAATTCAGAGGGGATATGCGCAGACTGTGGATGGGGTACAGATTCACTCTGAGAGGTTATGAGTGGACTGTGGATGGGGCACAGATTCATTCTGAGATGGTATGAGCAGACTGTGGATGGGGTTCCGATTCACTCTGAGGGGGTTTGAGCAGACTGTGGATGGGGTACAGATTCATTCTGAGGGGATATGAGCAGTCTGAGGATGGGGTAGAGATTCACTCTGAGGGGGTATGAGCAGACTGAGGATGGGGTACAGATTCACTCCGAGGGGGTTTGAGCAGACTGAGGATGGGGTACAGATTCTCTCCAAGGGGGTTTGAGCAGACTGTGGATGGGGTACAGATTCATTCTGAGGGGATATGAGCAGACTGAGGATGGGGTAGAGATTCACTCTGAGGGGGTATGAGCAGACTGTGGATGGGGTACAGATTAATTCAGAGGGGATATGCGCAGACTGTGGATGGGGTACAGATTCATTCTGAGGGGATATGAGCAGACTGAGGATGGGGTAGAGATTCACTCTGAGGGGGTATGAGCAGACTGTGGATGGGGTACAGATTAATTCAGAGGGGATATGCGCAGACTGTGGATGGGGTACAGATTCACTCTGAGAGGTTATGAGTGGACTGTGGATGGGGCACAGATTCATTCTGAGATGGTATGAGCAGACTGTGGATGGGGTTCCGATTCACTCTGAGGGGGTTTGAGCAGACTGTGGATGGGGTACAGATTCATTCTGAGGGGATATGAGCAGACTGAGGATGGGGTAGAGATTCACTCTGAGGGGGTATGAGCAGACTGTGGATGGGGTACAGATTAATTCAGAGGGGATATGTGCAGACTGTGGATAGGGTACAGATTCACTCTGAGGGGGTTTGAGCAGACTGTGGATGGGGTACAGATTCACTCTGAGAGGTTATGAGTGGACTGTGGATGGGGTACAGATTAATTCTGAGAGGGTATGAGCAGACTGTGGATGGGGTTCCGATTCACTCTGAGGGGGTTTGAGCAGACTGTGGATGGGGTACAGATTCATTCTGAGGGGATATGAGCAGACTGAGGATGGGGTAGAGATTCACTCTGAGGGGGTATGAGCAGACTGAGGATGGGGTACAGATTCACTCCGAGGGGGTTTGAGCAGACTGAGGATGGGGTACAGATTCTCTCCAAGGGGGTTTGAGCAGACTGTGGATGGGGTACAGATTCATTCTGAGGGGATATGAGCAGACTGAGGATGGGGTAGAGATTCACTCTGAGGGGGTATGAGCAGACTGTGGATGGGGTACAGATTAATTCAGAGGGGATATGCGCAGACTGTGGATAGGGTACAGATTCACTCTGAGGGGGTTTGAGCAGACTGTGGATGGGGTACAGATTCACTCTGAGAGGTTATGAGTGGACTGTGGATGGGGTACAGATTCATTCTGAGAGGGTATGAGCAGACTGTGGATGGGGTTCCGATTCACTCTGAGGGGGTTTGAGCAGACTGTGGATGGGGTACAGATTCATTCTGAGGGGATATGAGCAGACTGAGGATGGGGTACAGATTAATTCAGAGGGGATATGCGCAGACTGTGAATAGGGTACAGATTCACTCTGAGGGGGTTTGAGCAGACTGTGGATGGGGTACAGATTCACTCTGAGGGGATATGAGCAGACTGTGGATGGGGTACAGATTCATTCTGAGGGGATATGAGCAGACTGAGGATGGGGTAGAGATTCACTCTGAGGGGGTATGAGCAGACTGTGGATGGGCTACAGATTAATTCAGAGGGGATTTGAGCAGACTGTGGATGGTGTACAGATTCACTCTGAGAGGTTATGAGTGGACTGTGGATGGGGTACAGATTCACTCTGAGGGGGTTTGAGCAGACTGTGGATGGGGTACAGATTCACTCTGAGAGGTTATGAGTGGACTGTGGATGGGCTACAGATTAATTCAGAGGGGATATGAGCAGACTGTGGATGGGGTACAGATTCACTCCGAGGGGGTTTGAGCAGACTGTGGATGGGGTACAGATTCACTTTGAGGGGATTTGAGCAGACTGTGGATGGTGTACAGATTCACTCTGAGGGGGTTTGAGCAGACTGAGGATGGGGTAGATATTCACTCTGAGGGTGTATGAGCAGACTGTGGATGGGGTACAGATTCACTCTGAGGGGGTATGAGCAGACTGTGGATGGGCTACAGATTAATTCAGAGGGGATATGCACAGACTGTGGATGGTGTACAGATTCACTCTGAGAGGGTATGAGCAGACTGTGGATGGGGTTTCGATTCACTCTGAGGGGGATTGAGCAGACTGTGGATGGGGTACAGATTAATTCTGAGATGGTATGAGGAGACTGTGGATGGGGTACAGATTCATTCTGAGGGGATATGAGCAGACTGAGGATGGGGTAGAGATTCACTCTGAGGGGGTATGAGCAGACTGAGGATGGGGTACAGATTCACTCCGAGGGGGTTTGAGCAGACTGAGGATGGGGTACAGATTCTCTCCAAGGGGGTTTGAGCAGACTGTGGATGGGGTACAGATTCATTCTGAGGGGATATGAGCAGACTGAGGATGGGGTAGAGATTCACTCTGAGGGGGTATGAGCAGACTGTGGATGGGGTACAGATTAATTCAGAGGGGATATGCGCAGACTGTGGATAGGGTACAGATTCACTCTGAGGGGGTTTGAGCAGACTTTGGATGGGGTACAGATTCACTCTGAGAGGTTATGAGTGGACTGTGGATGGGGTACAGATTAATTCTGAGAGGGTATGAGCAGACTGTGGATGGGGTTCCGATTCACTCTGAGGGGGTTTGAGCAGACTGTGGATGGGGTACAGATTCATTCTGAGGGGATATGAGCAGACTGAGGATGGGGTACAGATTAATTCAGAGGGGATATGCGCAGACTGTGGATAGGGTACAGATTCACTCTGAGGGGGTTTGAGCAGACTGTGGATGGGGTACAGATTCACTCTGAGGGGATATGAGCAGACTGTGGATGGGGTACAGATTCATTCTGAGGGGATATGAGCAGACTGAGGATGGGGTAGAGATTCACTCTGAGGGGGTATGACCAGACTGTGGATGGGCTACAGATTAATTCAGAGGGGATTTGAGCAGACTGTGGATGGGGTACAGATTCACTCTGAGGGGGTTTGAGCAGACTGTGGATGGGGTACAGATTCACTCTGAGAGGTTATGAGTGGACTGTGGATGGGCTACAGATTAATTCAGAGGGGATATGAGCAGACTGTGGATGGGGTACAGATTCACTCCGAGGGGGTTTGAGCAGACTGTGGATGGGGTACAGATTCACTTTGATGGGATTTGAGCAGACTGTGGATGGTGTACAGATTCACTCTGAGGGTGTATGAGCAGACTATGGATGGGGTACAGATTCACTCTGAGGGGGTATGAGCAGACTGTGGATGGGCTACAGATTAATTCAGAGGGGATATGCGCAGACTGTGGATGGTGTACAGATTCACTCTGAGAGGTTATGAGTGGACTGTGGATGGGGTTCCGATTCACTCTGAGGGGGTTTGAGCAGACTGTGGATGGGGTACAGATTAATTCAGAGGGGATATGCGCAGACTGTGGATGGGGTACAGATTCATTCTGAGAGGGTATGAGCAGACTGGATGGGGTTCCGATTCACTCTGAGGGGGTTTGAGCAGACTGTGGATGGGGTACAGATTAATTCTGAGATGGTATGAGGAGACTGTGGATGGGGTAGAGATTCACTCCGAGGGGGTTTGAGCAGATTGTGGATGGGGTACAGATTAATTCTGAGATGGTATGAGGAGACTGTGGATGGGGTAGAGATTCACTCCGAGGGGGTTTGAGCAGATTGTGGATGGGGTACAGATTCACTCTGAGGGGATATGAGCAGACTGTGGGTGGGGTACAGATACGTTATCTTTGTTTATAGTAGGCTAGCTAACGTAGCTAACTAACATTAGCCACTAAGTAATAATTACTCATGTAACGTTAAGTATGCCTTTCCCAACTTTTGTTAATGAAACATGCCTTAATTAGCCTACATGTGTCTGCCGATATTGTTGACCATAGCAAATAAATGTTTAACATAACTCTAATGTTTAACGTAACGTAATCACTGTTGCATGTGCCCCAGGCACACCTTTTAACCACCACAAAAGTTAGCTGACAGTATACGCTTCATTTATGTCAACAAACCATGCGAAGAGTTCGTTGTCCAAGGACGTAGAGACTATGAAAGGAGAGGTCTGACTCAATAGTTACGCCAAGGTTTTTAACAACTACATTCTGCATGTGGAGACAGAGATGCCAGTGTAGAATCCGCAATTACTAAACCAATGAGGGAATAGCTCGGAGCGAAAGTTTAAACGTGATGTATTCCACTCTTGCTGTGGGAAAAGGTAAAAGTTATTTAGAAATATTATTATTTTATTTACTCGTTTATCTGACTCCATTTATAATTATAATTTAGAATTTTGGTTAAACATGCGTGGAGCTCGGAGTGTTTACACTCAACTCGCCCTTAGGTACCATCATTACTTCAATATATGTTTGCCGGAATCAACATTATTGCTGAAGCTCAGTTCGGTGGCGAACGCAGAGGTTGGGGGTCTAGTCAACACAATACATGATATTCATTTATCATAGATAGTTGTGAGCCCCAGTCTGAGTACATTTAAAGGGCTCCTTAAGGCAAATTTGACAATAAAAGAACCGGCGTATACGCCCATGGGTTCCCATATCAAATCACCAGAACCATGCACTACTCTGGGTGTATTTAAAGAGTTCCTTAAGGCAAATTTGACAAGAATCGGCGTAGGACGCCCATGGATTCTCTTCACATCAAATCACCAGAACCGATACACCAACCCGACCTTTACAATTGGACCGTCACTTGCTGTCTCCCAACTTGAGTATACACCACGTCTGTACCAGGCCGCTGATCAGTCGGTCCTGGGTCAGAATTGTCCCCCTGAGTCTTCAGTAGTAATTTAGGCTGAAAAGGGTATAAGATGGATGAGAGCCACGCACGTTAAATATAAAAAGAATTGGATAACAGGCAGGGAGGTCATTAGCTTGGAACGCTGCAGCTCAGATCATGCAGACAATTGAAGCTGGGAAAAAGGATTAAAAGAAAGATGCAGTTGATATGAAAACATGGTAATTTATTAATGACAAATAATCACTGGTTAAGACTGTGAGAGCAAACACGAACACATTCAATGCCTATAACTAAACACAGGATAACATGCTGTCAAGACAAATAAACACGAACAAGTTCACAAACAAAGTATATCACCAAGTGATTCCGTACGGTGTGACTATGGTACCAGGAGAACTGTTAAGCAGATTCTCCCTGAGTCTCCCTTTGGGATCTTCTTAAATGCAGTTCAGCGCCGGCATGCCCACTCCACAAGTCCCTTTGTTGTCCAAATAAGGTCTGGCAGGAAGAGCAGTTTCACCACGCAGGGACCCCCTCCAGGGAGAGAAACAGAGTCTCCCTCCCCCCAATCTAGTGACAGTAATAAGACTCTTTGAACGACGGCGCGTGATCTCATGATCTTCTCTATCATATCTAGATATCAGGTGAGGTCCCGGTGATGGCCACTCTAGGTTCCAGACACTTATATGGACAAGCGCATCCCTGATAACCTATACAACCCTCATTTCACATTCTTTATTTCTCCCCCTCCTATACTTTCACATACCACACACTTCAATTAGTATTATCCAGGTTCACCACATTTATCATATTATCCACAATTACTTTATACTTCCACAATTACCAATTTACATGCACATACATATGATTCAATATACATATACAGCCTTGTTTAATATGTTCACCATTCAGTCCAGAATCTAGGCCGTAAAAGACCTGTGAGTTCTGATGTCCAGTTGTAGGCTCGACCCCCGCTGTAGTTTACGAGGCCGTGAGAAGTCAGAAGAACAGGTTCTCAGACCACCATTTATTGCACCCTCCAGGAAATCACCAACAGCTGCAAAGTTTTAGGACTGATAACACTTTTTCCAGCCTTACAGATCCCCCGTTTGGCCCCGTGGGACAAACAAACACAGTCCCAAAGGGTCATAAAGAGTGGCGCTGGTTCCATGCTGGTGTTTATGGTCCCAGTCTGAAAACCAATGCAGAATGGGTTGAGGTGCACCGGGAGTAGCTGAGTTGTTGGAAATATCAGCACTTCACCAGGGTGAGGGCACATATGAGGGTGCTGGCAATGACGCATCCTCAGAACACCCAGTCCCACCATGTGGAGGCACCCTGGGCCGAGCGGGTAGAGGAGTTGGACAGGATTTCCGCTGTTCTTTGGCCATGTTCACCTCTACCTGGGCCGGTGGAGGTGATAGTTCATTTACCTGTTGAACAATCATCCCACAGTGCATCCGACACCTGGACTGCTGGATTACATCACAGTAGCTGTATTATACAAACATCAATATATGCAAATATGATAAATGTGGAAGCTTACATGTAAATATGACAAATGTGGAGGCTTTCTGAACAATTCAGTGATACTCTTTGCTATCTACCCATCTGTTTTGTAAGGTTAATCAAAATATGAAGGGATGCGGAATTATGGAATGTTTACACAGAACTGACTGACAGGGAAATTGGGTTTTAATTTTTAATACCGTATGCCTATTGCATATATAGCATACTGTAGTTATACTATATTGGATTGCCCTCTATTACCCCCCCCCCCCCCTCATTGCATGCTTGAAAACAGGATGGAAATAGACCAAAACAGAAAACAGTTGAACTGAAACAGTCATTCATTATAAATTATTTTACAGTTGTAAAATACAATGTAACAACAAAGTTGTACGTTGTTGAGCGAATTGAAATATACAAAAACTTTTGGTTTTACACAACAAAACACATATGTCTGAATGTACATTGTTCTATATGTGCTGCAGTTATGTGGTTTTGGCTGTTTGTTGATATAGTGGTGTTGAGTGCAGATTTCACTTAGCTCCTTCGAGCCTCCCTCTCTGTCGGGCGCAGCTCCAGGCTGGAGCGCAGCGGCCATGTGCTCCACTACAGGGACGCAGGTCATGTGCTCCATTACCGGGACGCAACTCATGTGCTCACTGCTCTATGCGACCCGACCGGCCAGTGATCCAGTCGATAGAAATCCCTAGCTCAGTGTCACACCGAGCCCCGTAGTGGTAATCAGCCACCCGGTTGGGAACCGACGGTCTGGTCCCTATCCCACTTTGCTATGGGTATAGAAACATTTACCGTTTTTACCAGCCTTGTCTGTTTAACAGAGGTTGTCTCTTATGCAACTGTGTGAGGTGTGTACTGTCGTCATGGTGCTAAGTGAATCTAAGGTGATATTCTGAATTGGATGGGTGGATCCTTTTACACTAATAAATGTGTTGTAAACTTTACTCTAGTGCTACACCAGGGGGCCTGTTTATGGTTCAGATTTCCTAAACGAGGTTTGAATGTCTTTACGGCCCCTACAGGTATTTCCACCCATCTTACTCAGATCAAAGAATGGTCAATCTCTTTGGATCAAAGCGTCTGCTAAATGCCTGTAATGTAATGTAATATAATGTGATGTGGTTATAGCCCGGTCTTGATGATTGAAAACAAATAATCATACACTCTCTAAAGAATGTAGGTTCACCTCTCTTTAAAAAAAACAAAGATCTTCAACACACCAGATAGAGAGAGGGGGAAGTGAGGAAAAATAACACAAAAAGAGACCAGTAAGCCAGTCTGTGCTATAAAATGACCCTACCATCAGCTTTTAAATGAAAAGAGCAAATATGAATGGCATTTGATTAATTTTAAAGCATTAACTGGCTCACTGACATCAGACAGACATTCTAACACATGTTTTTGTGCTAGGGAAATTTACACAAAAATACATCCATGAAATTTTATAAATATGCCTCAGTCAACTGAATGGGCACCCAAGTAGGTATATTAGTGAATCCCAACATTTCCTACATGACATGCCCAGGCATAATTTATAGATTTAAAGCAAGTATACCACACTTTAGCCTTATTGTTTCACAGATGTATATCTTAAGACACAAATTAACAACAAAGGAAGACACAATAGGGGGGAAAAAAGTACCTACAGAAGAAAAACTTCTGTTTTTACATTAAAATAGCCAATGCAAAAATGGCATGCAGTTTTTTAAAGATGTGCTTTCCTATGAAAGCGTGGCCTGCTGGATTTTAGAGCAGTGCCACATCTGCCATTGCTCTAATAGATATACATATATAGATATATATATATATACATACACATATACATACACATACGCACACACACATACATATACATACATCTACACATACGTACACATATACATATACACGCACATATACACATACCTACATATATACATACATACATCCACACACATATATATATATATCATCTTTAATTTACCCATTCTAGGGTTTTAAAATGATATTGTCATTACAGTGACCTAATTGCATATATGACTTCTGCCTTTTAGAATGACAGTGTCAACCTTGCATACATATGACAGTGAGGACTGCATCCTCACTATTCCACGGATAAAAGGAAAACTTTGCACTGATATGTAAATCCCCTAAACAGCCTCTAGGTGTGGTGAAACAACAACAACTCTCCCTAGTATATGTTAATACATAAGATAATTGTGTTACTCACCACACCAAGGATGAAGAACCAGCAATTTAGCTGACCAGAAACTCCCTGTAAGGAATATCTTGTACGCCAAACTGCCAGGAATTTTTCATAGACAAAAGTGCAGGAAAATTAGGAGGTAAAGAAAAAGCAGATACCCCCCTGCCAGAGGGATCCAAATTGTAAATTCCACAAATTGCAACTGGAATCACGTCGGGGTCACCAAATGTAGAATCCGCAATTACTAAACCAATGAGGGAATAGCTCGGAGCGAAAGTTTAAACGTGATGTATTCCACTCTTGCTGTGGGAAAAGGTAAAAGTTATTTAGAAATATTATTATTTTATTTACTCGTTTATCTGACTCCATTTATAATTATAATTTAGAATTTTGGTTAAACATGCGTGGAGCTCGGAGTGTTTACACTCAACTCGCCCTTAGGTACCATCATTACTTCAATATATGTTTGCCGGAATCAACATTATTGCTGAAGCTCAGTTCGGTGGCGAACGCAGAGGTTGGGGGTCTAGTCAACACAATACATGATATTCATTTATCATAGATAGTTGTGAGCCCCAGTCTGAGTACATTTAAAGGGCTCCTTAAGGCAAATTTGACAATAAAAGAACCGGCGTATACGCCCATGGGTTCCCATATCAAATCACCAGAACCATGCACTACTCTGGGTGTATTTAAAGAGTTCCTTAAGGCAAATTTGACAAGAATCGGCGTAGGACGCCCATGGATTCTCTTCACATCAAATCACCAGAACCGATACACCAACCCGACCTTTACAATTGGACCGTCACTTGCTATCTCCCAACTTGAGTATACACCACGTCTGTACCAGGCCGCTGATCAGTCGGTCCTGGGTCAGAATTGTCCCCCTGAGTCTTCAGTAGTAATTTAGGCTGAAAAGGGTATAAGATGGATGAGAGCCACGCACGTTAAATATAAAAAGAATTGGATAACAGGCAGGGAGGTCATTAGCTTGGAACGCTGCAGCTCAGATCATGCAGACAATTGAAGCTGGGAAAAAGGATTAAAAGAAAGATGCAGTTGATATGAAAACATGGTAATTTATTAATGACAAATAATCACTGGTTAAGACTGTGAGAGCAAACACGAACACATTCAATGCCTATAACTAAACACAGGATAACATGCTGTCAAGACAAATAAACACGAACAAGTTCACAAACAAAGTATATCACCAAGTGATTCCGTACGGTGTGACTATGGTACCAGGAGAACTGTTAAGCAGATTCTCCCTGAGTCTCCCTTTGGGATCTTCTTAAATGCAGTTCAGCGCCGGCATGCCCACTCCACAAGTCCCTTTGTTGTCCAAATAAGGTCTGGCAGGAAGAGCAGTTTCACCACGCAGGGACCCCCTCCAGGGAGAGAAACAGAGTCTCCCTCCCCCCAATCTAGTGACAGTAATAAGACTCTTTGAACGACGGCGCGTGATCTCATGATCTTCTCTATCATATCTAGATATCAGGTGAGGTCCCGGTGATGGCCACTCTAGGTTCCAGACACTTATATGGACAAGCGCATCCCTGATAACCTATACAACCCTCATTTCACATTCTTTATTTCTCCCCCTCCTATACTTTCACATACCACACACTTCAATTAGTATTATCCAGGTTCACCACATTTATCATATTATCCACAATTACTTTATACTTCCACAATTACCAATTTACATGCACATACATATGATTCAATATACATATACAGCCTTGTTTAATATGTTCACCATTCAGTCCAGAATCTAGGCCGTAAAAGACCTGTGAGTTCTGATGTCCAGTTGTAGGCTCGACCCCCGCTGTAGTTTACGAGGCCGTGAGAAGTCAGAAGAACAGGTTCTCAGACCACCATTTATTGCACCCTCCAGGAAATCACCAACAGCTGCAAAGTTTTAGGACTGATAACACTTTTTCCAGCCTTACACCAGTAAAATACAACAATACTAATTCTCAGCCATTCATTTCAGAGCTGGACCTTAGAGGTCAGATAATAATTTAATTTAAGCTTTTGATCGTGGCTAGGGGAAGGAACCCCTGCCCTTTCAGATGGTTTACGGAGGTGTCTTCAGTGCAAGGATAGGTACCCAGATAACACTCTCATTGTGAGTGATATATGAATGCTCTGATACCAATTACCCTTTTTCACATCACTTGAGGCAAGATACCAAGCCCACAGTATTCCCACTTAAATGGTTTACAATGTGTTCAAATCTGCAACCTTTGGAACCCCAGGGCGTGTGGATAATTGTAGGTATCTGAGGTGCAGCTGCTGAAGGCTCTATACCTCGATGCTCAACAAATGTTAAGCAATTGTGTACATGCATTTAGTCTACAATATTTTTATATGCGATAAGGTATCAGTCACCATTAGGCTATATTAAATAATCCATACAATTTCTGTAGCAAGCTGTACTATGACTGGAAGAGTTTGTGGAAGAGTTAAAGGAGATAATGCATATGCTTGATTCCTTGAATTGCTGAGTGACAGCACTTTTTCTGAGAACTTGTGTATGAGAACAGCAAAACACAGCCTGATGTGGTTGATATATCATTTTTTATTGACAGCCTTGGAAAAAAAGATTGGAAAATTGACAGCCTTATGAGATGACAATTATATACAGAATGTGGCAACCAAGAATAAATACTGGATTGAAAATGATCCATTAGAGGGATTCCTGAGATAAGCCCTATCTCATCATTTACATGAAAACTTAACTGGAAGCTAAACTTCTTAGGTTCATGACAAACCATGTTGCAAATTCCACAGTACCCTATATATTTTTTCTGTTCCAGAATACTGTCCACAGCTTTTTTTTTTTACACAGGCACTAAGAGAGGTAACAAAGAACAGTCGCGTATGATAGATCATCCAGAACTGAGGCGATGTAAAGAAACGTGGAAATATAAGGCTTTAGGATGCAACCTGTTTTTCGAAAATGTAACCGGGTTTGCCTCGTGGGGCCACGCTAGAGATGTGTACAGCACTGTGTGAAAGGCTGTTTTTTTGGGGTGGAATAGAGAGTTGAATCTGTTTCCAACAACAGGGGCAGAGAGGGTGAGGGGGGAATCACAACCTCCTCCACAGTGTGTGCCGCACGACTCTGTTCGCCTGTGGCTGGTCTGCTGTTTGCGGCTTGGTTTTATCCTGTTTTAACAGACTGATGAAGGATTGCAAGCAGAGAGGGCCAGTAGGAATCAGCGTTTATTTTGTGTTTGCCTATAATCAGGCTGGATAACAAGTGAAATGAATCACCAGAAGAATGTCTGTTTCCATGGCATCTGCACATCCTGGCATATTGACATATCAGAAGAATAAGAATTCTGAAAGCCATAATATATATACAGATGGGTGACAAATTAAAAGAAAAACCAACATAATGTGTCTTAGTAAGGTGTTGGGCTTCCACGAGCCACCAGAACAGCTTCAATGCACCTTGACACAGATTCTACCTCTAGTCTATCATAGATTCTAGTCTCTGGAACTCTATGGAAGGATGGAACACCATTCTTCCAAAAGATATTCCATCATTTGGTGTTTTGATGATGGTGGTGGAGAGCGCAGTTTCATGAAGGCCATAGCATATGATTCACATAATTTCATGTTCAGTGACCCCTCGTGCCCTGTGGATGGGGGAATTGTCATCCCGGAAGAGACCACTCCCATCAGGATATAAATGTGTCATCATAGGATAAAGGTGATCACTCAAAATAACTTTGTATTGATTTGTAGTGACCCTTCCCTCTAAAGGGACAACTGGACCCAAACCATAGCCAGGAAAATGCACACCACAGCATAACAGAGCCAACAGACCCCCTCACAGTAGGCGTTTTGCCTTTAATTTGTCATCCGTCTGTATGTGTATACAGTGCCCTTCACAATTATTGGCACCCCTAGTAAAGATGAGTAAAAAGGGTTATAAAAAAATCATCTTTTGGTGAATTAGCTTAATCTCACACTGAAAAAATTTGAACAATCCAACCTTTAATTGAAGTAAATTTATTCTGAGAAAAAAAAATCCCTCATCAACAAATAATTATTTTTAACAAAACCATGCCACAATTATTGGTACCCTTAGAAATTCTTATGAACAAAATGTAACTGAATAATTTTTTCCATTTATATTTTACTTTTTAAAGTTGATCAGTGTTTAGGACCTTTCAAGCAGTAATCCATGACTTCCGGTTTCACTGGGGTATAAATATGAGGTGACACAGAGGCCATATTCCCTTATTCATACATCAACATGGGAAAGATAAGAGAACACACAAATCAAATTAGGAAAAAGTGTGTTTAGCTTTTCAGTCAGGGAATGGCTATAAAAAATAGCTACTCACCTGAAAATGCCCATATCTACCGTTAGGGCAATACTTAAAAAGTTCAAAGCAACTGGAACTGTTACAAACTTGCCTGGAAGAGGACCCAAGTTTCCCCCACGCACAGTGAGGAGGATGGTAAGAGAGTCAAAAAATCCCCAAGGATCACTGTTGGAAAATTACAGAGGAAAGTAGCATTTTGGGGTCATCAAGTCTCCAAAACAACCATTAGACGTCACCCCCATGCCAACAAATTATTTGGAAGGCATGCCAGAAAAAAGCCTTTCCTGTCATTTCACCACAAACGTGAGCACCTGAGCAGTAGCCTATTTAATGTGTAATGAAATACAATGAACAGCACGACCTGAACTATGGATCATGAAGAAGCATGTCAATTAATGAACCAAGTCTATATGGAGACATGCAAGCACAATAGGCTAGACGCAAACACATTCTAGCTGAAAGAAAGACATACAGCCTAAATAGCCTAGTTAATACAGCCTAAATAGTTTGCAAGTAAAATAAGGAAATACACTTTTAAAATAGGCCTTTTAGTATTCTATAGAAATACATTTAACATTAGGCTATTCAACACTGGCTACGTAACTCCAAGCTTCCATGTCTGGGCTATAAGCTGGCGAGTTCATAAGCACAGCAGAATTCATTCACAGTTAGTGTAGCCTAACGTTGGCTGCGGGAAATTAATTCTGTAGTGCAATGGATGTATAAGTCATGTTGATTCACTTCGTAGTAGCCTAGTTTGTACCTGCTTCTAGCAGCTGAGTGATGTTTGTCTGGCAAAACTAACATTGAACAAGCTTCATTGGACAACGCATATTTCCCAGGACTTTTAGCCAGAAAGAAAACAATAGATACTACTAAGAAAGTAACATACCAGAGATTATTCTTCTTTTTATTATTATAATTAAAAGTGTTTGCAGTAAGCTACATTGTAGCTTACTGTCTACAGAGTAGCGTAGACTAGAGCCATGATCAGAGTGGCAGTGTAGTACAATGGGTATGGAACTGGGTTTGTAACCAAAAGGTTGCAGGTTTGATTCCCAGGCAGGACACTGCCGTTGTACTCCTGAGCAAGGTACTTCACCTGCATTGCTTCAGTATCTATCCAGCTGTAAAATGGATACTATGTATACATGCAAAAATGGATAAGAGCGTCTGCTAAATTCCTGTAATGTAATGTAATCGGAGGCTATTGTAATTATTTTAAGTGACTAACCATGAAACACATGTTTGGGGAATTGTCGGTTTATAAATCCGATCTCTTAAGGGATTGCAGTTTATAGTAGGCTATCATCAATTCTGAATGTATTATCATAAATTCTTAATTTTACATTGTGTTATGTGTGAAAAAGGATAAACTGAACAGAGCTGAAGTGAAGAAATGAATGAAGACATAATAAAAAAATGTAAAAGGCGAGCGTTGAGCTTCGGTTTCCACAGTGAGTCAGTCATGACCGCAAGAGCACAGCGTAAGCTCCACACAGACACATTTTTTTGTTGGCATTTGTGTGAAATGAAAACATGTAGCTAATGGCAGTTATTTATTTTCTACATTAAAGCAACAACCCAATGTTAACCAGATGATATTCTGCGTTAAAACGTTTCTTTTTGCTTGACAAATGTCTATGGGATACCTGTTCCCCTAACGTTAGCTATTGCATAACTGTCCAGTGACTGAATTGTTTAACTAACAGGCTGCAAGTGAACAGTTAATATTGTGAACATGTCTTTGCCTTTGCAATAAAACAATCATTGTTGTATGAGAAAACCAGAACATGTGCACACTGTTTGAGTCCAAAATGAAATTACACTTTAGTAGGCTACCAGGTGGGGATTGAACATTGAACATCTTTCACATTCTAAGGTTGGCCGGTAACCAGTACACCAAAGGACTTTAGTCACGTGATATAGGCTATAGGCCATTTGTCACAGCAAATGGAACATTTTCTTCCATACTGCATAACGTTACTTGAAGTGACTTTCACCATTTCTTTGTAGTACAAGTGAAATACAAGTGAAACATTGAACAGTTAATATTGAAAACGTCTTTTGCCTTTGCAATAAAAATATGTTTGTTTGTTATTGTGAAAATAATAACAGTTTAATAAATAAAAAGTATTTAACAGTTGCACATTGTTTTTGTCGAAAATAAACTTATGCCCTGCTGGGCTCAAACCCCCAATCCTTTCTGTGAGAGACAGCAACTCTAACCATTAGGCCACAGTAGCATCTTGAAAAACACCTAGCCATTAGTTATATTAACATTGAAAAACATTAGTTTGAAGTGTTTTTATTGGGCGATAAGCTTGGGAGAGCAAGTATGCAATGTTATTATCCAAGGGGGAGAATTATTGTTTGAGGGTACGGAGGCAGGCAGGCAGGTAGTGAGGGTCTCTGTGTAGGCAGAAAGAATAGGATGAAGAATAAAAAGCAGAAGAAGAATAAGAAGTAAGCAAAATAACCCAAGTTTGGGGATTTATTGTGTGGATGTGTGAAGTTGTATGTTAATGCTGGGTGGTTACATGAGGTCAGAACATACATAAGTTAATGTTTTTAAGGGCTGAGAGTCTGTGGTCATTGTGGTTACTTCTGTAGAAAACCCTGAAAAGTGCCAAACTCTCGGTGCTGTATAGGTATAGGGCATGCCCCACCAAGCCGTAACTTTGCGAATGGCAGGTAATATGCTTCTGCATCAGCTTGTGCACAACGCACGTACAACCTCCTGTCTGTTACACACAGGGGCGCACACAAACCTGCATATTCCCATATTGTATTTGTGGAATATTTAGGAGTGTAGTGTGCGTTTGCACGCGTGATTAAGCTAGAGTTTTAAATAATAAATTTTTAAACGTGGTTTATACAAGTTAAGTACTTGCAACTTGTGTACACACACTTTGAGATATAAGCAGAATATGATAACAATTCCTGTTCATGCGGCGAAGTGCGTTTTTCTTTCCATAATATGTTGCCATAGTAACTACAGCCATGGAGCCATACTTTGTTGTAAAGCCGTAGGTATTTTATCTGCTCAGAACTGAAGCTTATCTGAACTCCTTTACGATTGCTAATAAATGCTGTCAATGTTCCAAAAAACCAGCATGTTTGAAATAATATCACAGGGGAAGTTATGCATTTAAGTGAATATACCCTGATATTTACATGGATTTAACATTATGAAGTCAAAAGGACTCTAAAGACACTATGTTAAAAACATGTTTCTCAATAATTTTGGTGATACTGGGCTTCAATATAATATATTTTATTTTACCTTACTCATTTGAGTAATACATGCCCATCCACCCCAAACAAATCCCATTTTTATGAAGCATTTTTCAGATTTACTACTTGATGTGATGACAGACATATACAATATTTACACAAAATCAAAAAGGTTTCTGCTTGTAAGATATTATGTTCACCCTCAATCAATCCTTCCATATGTGAAAGACTTAATCATAAGCATGACTATATACTGTATGTGCATGCATGCTTTCACCATGGAGACAAGTTCTGTGAACGAGAACTGTCATCGTTTAACTCGTTCAATGCCGCGGGCAACATTATAAGTCAACAAAAATATGAACGGTCTAATGTGCAGAGTGCCGTCTGTACACTGCTATACCAGTAAAGAAATGAAAAAAAAATTAAACAATGACCAATTTACACTGATGTTCTTTTTACTCGGATTTGCACTTTTTGCCCGGATGCAGCGTGTGCGGGCCTAAACGTTTGAATGTGGGTATCTGACTGACTAGTTGGTTGCCTGGTCCCCTGATGTTGAAAGCACATACGTACATTTTGAGTAATTATGGTAAAAAGTTTGCTGTCTAACTCCTCGTCCCCTTTTATGAGTTGTAGCACCCAAAAATTATGAATTGACATGTTTGTGAATGGACATGTGGATATGTTTAAAGATACAGGTCAATTGGCTGAAATGTATAATCTTTCTCGTAGTCATTATCGCCCAGTCAATATTGTTTCACCTGGGGAGGAGTGGCCCACCATACGCTGATGATGTAATCTCATTCCTGTCACAACCAGAACATTCTCTTGCGCCTCTGCTAGAGCTTATTAAAGACTATGGTAAGTTGTCTGGTTACACAGTTAATTGGCAAAAAAGTGAATTTATGCCATTATCTGATGTAGTATATATAATATATGAGTTTCACTTTCTGACATGAGTGACAAAAAATATAGAACTTTTTCACGATATTAATTTTTTTTGAGCTGCACCTGTATATCTGTACATATATATATAGTTTCACCAGCGGGAGGGGGACTTTGGTATTGAAATTTTACTCACAACCTTTTAATTCAGGGAAGTTTGGTCAGATAGCTACACTCTCCAGTGGAAGACATCGCCCATGTTTTGAACTCAATCAATGTCAGATGAGCAAATAAATAAACAGCAATTCAAAGCATTCAGCCTCCTGTTTGTCGAATGGTACGTCGACAAGTTTTCTGCACAAAGGTACAAACAACGACATGCCTAAATTCTGCACAAAGTCCAAGATTGTGTGGGCTAACTGTTAACAGTTTGTCTGAATTAACGTTCTGTAGCCTTTAATGAACTCGGGGGGTCATTACTTCTCATTTATTTGACGAAATCAACAACGTGGTTTGGTGACAGTCGAGATTTAAATGAGTATATCTCGCTTAATATTTGAAGTAGAAAGAAAATATTGCTCTTGCCAGAAAGCTGAGACGATCCTATTTATAATATTCAAAATGGCATAGCATCTGCCCACCCCTTCCTTTTTAAAAGAAAAATCTAATATATGGTCACCCTATACAGTAGGCTACAAAATAAACTAGATGACTACTCTGATGATAACAACTATAGTGACATAATTTGTATTAAAGGACAACAAAAAATTACCTGTAGGCACCACATTGGAGTCATGTTTGCACTTTAGCAAAGTGACCCTTGTGACGACATTCTCAACTGAACGTTCTAATGATATGTTCTACTCACATATGTGTGATGGTACGCTTTTGGGCCAGTTCTGGAATGATCATATATTTGTGATGGTGCACGCAAATGGATTAAAAGCAGTGGTCGCCACGCCTACATTTAGAGTAATTACGGTAAAAAGGCGGCAGCAAAATAATCGTTCATTGGAAACAAGCAATCAGAAAACGTATGTAGGCTATTTGCGGGTGTCATAAGCTATTGTTGGAATTGATTTGTTCTGTTGAATGCTGTGGTTCAGTAAACATTCTATTTAGGAGAAGAGTGGAGACAAGCACTCTCTTTTACGTGCATCGGCTAAACAAAAAGCCACGGCTGATAGGCATTGTGGTGCTGCACCGTCCTATAGAGTTGAACTGCGGGTTTGGCTCACTACTGACTTTGTGGGACCATTCAAGATCATTAAAAAGATCAACCCGGTCATCTTTCGACTGCAACTGCTGTGCTCCATGTGCATCCACCCCACGTTTCACGTCTCCCGTCTGAAACCGGTACTCGTCAGCTCTCTAGCCCCAGTGGAAAGACCACCTCCGCCTCCCCGACTCATAGAGGGGGGTCCGGCTTATACCGTTTGCTGCATTGTGGCCGAGAGACGTGTGGGCAGAGGGTGGCAGTTCCTTGTGGACTGGGAGGAACGTTGCTGGGTTCCATCGAGGAACATCTTGGACCCTCAGTTAATCACCGACTTCCGCAGAAATAAGGTCGTGGAAACGTCTGGTGCCATTTTTTAGAGGGGGGGTCCTGTCATGGATCATGCCTTCCTTCCCTTATCTCCGCGTTTAGTATTTTCTTTTTTCCATTTACCTTTAATCTATCAGATTTTTCTGTGTTCTGCTACGGGTTTTGCTTTCGCCTCTGTGATTAGTGAGTTCATCTGTCCTGCATTTCCGCTCACTATTTATACCCCTCTTCCTCCTTTTCTCGTCGCTTCCATGTTATTTTCTGGTAACATTCTAGCCTGTAAAGGTATAGGAGTTGTGCATGCTATCGACTGCTTTGCTTCTCAACACGAGACTTGTTAGCAGTACAATTTAGTAAAGTGCGCAATTTGTTTTCTCTTTATTCAGAGCAGAGGTTTATGGGTTTTGTTTCTCACTCAGACCTACGAGTGCTCTCGCCCTAAAATTTAGGGTTCTTTTATTTTTCTCCTTCCTTTCTTTTGTACACTCCACAACTGGAGTTAGATAAATGTATCGCTTATTTATTTTGTTTGCTCGGATATCGAGCTCCTCGCTTGCTTGTATCACAAGGTTTTTTCTGTTTTCCTTATTTTCCCCATCCACTACGGATTATGGTCCGTCTTAGTGGTGTTCGTCTAGAACACTTTTAGATTTCTTGTCTGTCACACCTGGACCTCCAATACTTCCTCCTTGTCTCTGGGCATAGAAATCCCCAACACAATCTAAAAATGTTTAATGTCAGCAGCCTTATTGGCTAGGCACTGTTGAGGCCTAGCGTTCTAGAACACTTTGGCATTGAATGAGTAAAATAATTTTGTCAATGAGGAACTAATAATGCCCATTGACTAACTATAATCATACAATGGAAAAGTCTGCAAAGAAACTTCAATGAATCCAGTAAAACAGCAATGTTGTCATTGTTTAGTTAACCTCCTCCAGGTGTGAAATGATAAAGGAGTAACAAACAGCAGATTTTCCATGCTTTTATTGTTCAGTCCCAAACTACAAAATCACCAGGAGGGCATGTATCATCAATTAATAGTATAAATCTACCTTGTTATACACACTGTATATCTATTTCCTTCATTGTTTATATACATAATGGATGCATTTTCATCACACAGAGTGCAAATGAGCCCCTACATGAGCATACATTTTGTCTCAGATAATGTGTCTTTTGACAAGCGCTCGTAGCAACAATTAAATTAAATTGTTGCGATAACTTACCTCCTCGCTTATTTATCCCAGAGTTATCATAAACACAATTGCCTAGGTCAATATTTATAAATGATCATTAGAGAAATGAAGGAAAATTACATGATGCAATATGTTTGAATAAGTCTTCTCATAAATTAAGGAGTACACAAATGGCCACAAATTATAACCTCTTAATTTCACAAGAACATTTACATTCCAAATAACTTTAAATTGGTTAGCGTGGAATGCAATAAAACGTGACGTTACTTCTTGGATACACCTTCATGCTTTATGGAAGCCATTTCACGTAAGAATTAAATTCCAATAGAATTCTCAACATAGAGTATCTTGGGAATTGCGAATTCACAAAAATAGGACAAGGAAACCGATACTAATTTTATTATTAATCATTTAGTTTCAAAAGATTTTATCAACCACAAAGGTTGTATATTTTAATTGATAAATACAGTTGGAAATGAAGTGAATATTTTACAGTTTGTGAAACCAAGTAGCATTTCAGACCTTTTTTGGCACCTTGAAGAATCATGATAAAAGCATTTTTATTGACCCATGTTCCAGCGGTATAGAATTGATATTGTCGTTTTTTCTCCCATATGCATCTCTGCAGCACAGCATTTTCTGGAATCGTATTCCAAAGTGCTGCGATACATTTCTTTCTGGGAAGGAATGGAGGAAATATTGAGATAGTATTTTAAGAAACCATTAATATAAATGAAATTGCCATGGTTGTATTATTTGAAACTGCACTTGGCTTCACTGACTCAGTGCTTTCAAATAAACATGAGGCAGTCAGGATTCGCATTAGAAAATAATTCCACATCGCCCACGGTCTCAGACAGTCTCTGTCTGCAGGCTCATTTGGGCTCTAACGAAATGCAAATTTCAAACGGAAGTGACACTTCATGAGAGTTAGTTTCATGCATTTGTATAAGTGTATATATTTACCAAGTTACTTCTTCCACAAAAAAATGAAATTCCAAATTTAAGTCAGATAGAATTTTCAGATTGAGTTCAGTTTTCCAGTTTATATCCATTAAATTGTAAAAATGAGGTTAAGAACAGTAAGTAAAATAAACTTCTAAAGTGTTCAAAAACTACTGAATACAAAATATAATTGGTTAAATGTGAAATGGATTCAGAATTTTAATTTCAACACCCATGTTTTTGTCTATTGTAGCTCCCGTAGTATTTTAGTTAATGAACAGTTATGATGTCAGAAAATAAGATCTTATTCATCAGCGTTATCTTTACTGCAGTAGGTGGTAATAGGAAAAGCAAAGAAAGGTGTTTGAAACCAGGAGGAACTTAAGATCCAAGATATTCCAGAGAAACAAAAAACAGACACTGAGCAGTATTTTTTTCATTTTGCATTGCCTACTATAGGCAGAAATGTTCAGTTTTGTCTCAATGATTCCCCTCTAATATGTTACATTAATCCACATCCATTGACATTGGCTCCTGACATTTTCATGTAGGGAAACAATTGTTCCAAGTGCTTTTATCTCCACAATTTACAGCGGGGTGACATGGCTGGGGAGAACTGCATAGAATAAAATCAATAAACCTTTCTGTAATGAAACACAACGAAATTGTGTTTTGTTAGAGATCTGCGATAGCCTTGTGGTGATTCATCCATTCCCCCGAAGTGGTGACAGTGTTTCCTAACTAAATGAAATCCCCTGGTTATGCATTACCTCTGTTTGCTGGCGCCTGCTTGCGGTTTGCTTTGCACTGTGCTGTCAGAGCCACACACCAGCACGATGCAAGCAGCTGACATCGTCCTAAAGGCTGTCATGCCAATGACAGGAGAGGAGCCGTTAGTCCTTGTTGGGACTTGTCAGGAGACAAGCACTGGGAATCAGCAGGAATGGTAGCACGGTAATTGGGTGAGTTTTGCATCATGCACAACTGAACCATACCTGACCTAAAGGTACTTCCACTGAGAGCTGGAATGATGTATTCCCTTAGTGATAATGAGACCTCACCCTAGAACAATGCTTTGTTTCAATGACTGCCCACATAATTACACCTGTCAGTCTTCATTGTAAATCCGGACAGCTTTGTTAACTCCTGCCTCTATATAGGATAGTGATGGTTGACTTGTGGAGATGAACTGCAACAGCTACTGAGGAAAAAAAACTGAAGAATGATTTTCTTAACAACCATTTCAAGCATTTATCTTGCAGACTTGCACACACTTGCATACACTGATAGTGCAGGATGAAAGTCACGTCACATGCTGTTCAAATGACATAGAGAATATTCACCATATTCACACTATGGGTTCATGACCTGTGAGCACTATTAATGATTGTGTCACCAGACATGTGTGGGCAGCACCCATCAAAAAGCAAACCAATGGTAAGCATCTCAGCCCCAAGTGGTACTTCAGATGTTACTGCCGCTTTAAATGCTAATTGGAACAGAACAGTGATTACAAATCAGGGTTTGTCATGCTGAGCTGCTATCTTTAGTTACCTGGCAAACATATTTCAGAAGAATATGGATGTGCAAGGATGTCTCCTGTGATGACTGTAGTATTTATTCAGACAGCAGTGACCAAAATCAGTGCTTACTTTAATCTCTACCCACATATATAGTACATTACACCCAGATGTACTGAATCCACTCCAAGTAAGCATAACAGGTGTTTTGATTATTGCAACATACTTTTTTTACTTTTCTGGAACCACAGCGTTCATTCATGCCATTTGACATTGTGATCTGTGTTGTGAAAACACCAACTGTCATGACCTATGCCCACACAGACACACAAAGCATAAAACTGTCTTTAGTCAAGGAACATGGGGGTTGTGACAGTGAACAAAACTTTGCCACTGGCATAAAGAAACAAGCTAGCAGTGGGCTTAATGCAAAAACTGCTCGAGGAGTGATTTTAGATCTGAAGGAATATCTCTCTAAGCCTTTTATGCTGTAAATATGTGGGGTTTCTGGATCAATAATCAGTTCAATAACTGAGACTTAGCGAACGCATCTCGGAACACGGAGCTGCTATTACATTGATAAACACTCACAAGTTTCAGAAACTGAAATTGTCAAGAAATATCGATTTCCTATGGAATGTTCGGGAAATAGAAGGTGCAATACTGTAGTATGTAACATATGCTTTATGAGGTTACAGCTATTATAAAGTGAGCAGATATGTTTTCACGATGCACAACAGATCAAGGCAGATAACCCTGAAATCCGATTTCCCTCAAATCTGTAAAGAGGCTTCACACCTCACTATTTCCAGAAGGAAATTAAATAGCAAGTGCTTAGTAAAAATATGTCAAATGAGCAGGGCTTTAGTTTTAGGCTATATCCTTAAAATAACAGCTCTAATAGGACTGTCCCTATTTTACACACTTGTCCTTACAAAGACGAACATTTTTCTAAACAGTCTAATTCAGAATGACCGTGGGGTGATCTACCTTCAGCACAGACAAATATGTTGGTATAGATTACTGAGCTAGAAAGTATCCATAGACATTCATTTAATTTAACTAGATAAATAGTACATCAATTGTGCTTGAAAATCTATTTTTATTGAAATTCCTTTTTTCTCTGCATCATTAGCAATGTTATTAAGATGTTAGATGGGGAATTGGGAATAAATTGAGAGAAGACAATTTAAATGCAACATGGCAGAGATTTATCAAGGTGGAGATACATAAATACTCAATCAGCAAGAAGCGTAATGCTCTGATAATACCATAAAATGGATGTCTGTGCTGTGTAATAACTCAGATATATATATATATTTTTTTTTTATTGTAACCATAATTTGCCATAGAGCTGGAGAAATGCACTTTTTATGAGAGCTCTTCTGTTAATCTGTGGGCCCACTGCATCAGTGTCATGTGACCCCAGAAAATGCATTAGACGCCTGGGTCAGTGACTATGGCAACCGCTGCATCTGCACAAGTGACTGGGGTGGAGTGCAGAAAGAGTGAAACTCCAGGGCACTTTCATGTGAAATGTCACACAGTTAATTGTGTGATGACTCCTATTAGTTTATTAATATGTGAAAATAAACAGTCTAAAAACACAATGGTACACACACACACACACATGCAAGCATGCACGCACACAAACAAACAAACACACACACACACACACGCATTCTTTTATAGAGGGCTCAAATGTATTGTTAAATAAAAAACAAAGGAAAAAAGGGAGGAAAAATGTCCAAGGATCAAAGTCTTTTGAAAGCACACTAATGGAAATTAGCAAACATCACAGTCCTATAACAGAGAACAGTCAACACCCCTTCAAAATGGAGGCCGTGGAGTTTGAGAGAGACAAAAACCCCAAAGGGAATGATTTAAGCTATTTAAATGCTAATAAGAACAATAATAATCCAGTGGAGGGTAACATTTTTGGGGGAGATTGTAGGCATTTGTGAGTACATTGTGTGAAAGTTTTGGTCTTGACAGGCTTTTCCTCCTAAACCAAAATACAGCAGCTCTTGCATGAAGATTTGTCTTGCTTTAGTTTCTCAGGGGCCAGTCTGAGTGCCCGATTTATGGAGGGAGAAAGGCGTGTGTGGTACAAAAATAAAATAAATGTAGAAATACAAACAGTTTTTGATTTAAATATCTGTTGAGAAAGCTTTGTGAGTAGTCTGCAGCCAAACCAAATAAGTGTGTTTTCTTTTTGAGGGGGGTTATAATGATTAGCAGAATCTCCTCAATAATAGTTCTATCCATAATCTGTAAGATTTTTTTAATATAAAAATTCTATCTATTCGTAATATTTTTCTATTTATTTTCAACTCCCATGTAGCCGAGCTGCTTACATCACGCACACAGAAATGTATTCTTATAACAGAAAGATTGTGCTCATAAATGCCAACATCATTGACTGTGTACGGTCAGGTGATTACATGCACAAGTAAAGCTGCTTCACTTGTTAGTAATATGATCATTTGATACATCGCTTAAAAAATGGAAATTGCAAAGGAAAAATCACATCAACTGTCAGTATTTGAATCTGTCTTGTGTGTCTTTACTTCATTTTCGGTTGCATTTGGTTTTGTGTGTCTTTATTTCTGTCTCCCCATCCATGTGCTTTTGTTTTCACTTCCTCATTGTTTCTGCCCCGCCTTCTGTATCTCAGCTCCTGATGTGTTTCACTTGCCCTGCTGTTCACCTGTTTCTCGTTTGCTCATTAGTCAATGTATTTAAGTTCTTGTGTTTGTTGCGAGTTTGTCACAGTTGCCTGCTTTGCTCTGTTTCGCTACAAGCCTTTTCTGACCTGTGTTTTGCTTGTTTCTTCGTGTGCCTGATTTCTGTTCTCCTGACTTTTTGATTTTGTTTCTTGACTTTGCTTTTTGGATTGTTTTTGTACTTTTGCCGTGATCACCTGGTTTTGACTACTGCCTGTTCCTGACTTCGATTCTGCCTTCTGCTCATGGTTTTTGCCACTAATAAACTTTGGTTTATTTTTATAGTCATGTCTGTGCTTGAGTCCGTACTGCACCCTGACTTCAACATCCAAACTGGCATGTACTCCCATTACAATTTAATGAACATTCAGAACATTTACATTGATTTTAATTATGGGTCTGTCCGGCACACTGTGTCATTTTACCATCTTCCACTGACTATTGCTTTGTATAAAAAAAGACTGGCACCTTGAATTATGGTGTGCCTATGAATCATGCTTTGACCCACACACCCACCATTTATTCCGATGTAAAAATAACAGACTGGCTATAGCCATCAGCTACTCATACTACTTTCTTGCACTGCAATTTCAGAATGTTGCCATGTTAGCTTTAATTGATTGGCATCATGTAAATGCATTGAATGAAGAGAACATTCAGCAGACGCTTTTATAATTACATTCATCAAACATGCTTGCGTTGATAAACACATAGCAGTGATGTCTGCGTGCTATTCCAAAAGGTCACTGCAGAATGATTGAAGCTTGTCTCAATCACACGCTAGCAAGGGTTGTTACATGATTTAAACACTATGATTTATGCAGAAATGGAGAAAAAAGTTTTTATGGAGGTATTTTTAAACCATGTGATTAGAATCAATGTGGCCAGTTGTGATTCATCAAATGAATGCTGGCTACATGGCCTTATCGAATGCATATTGTGGTTATGCATGCTGTTCATAATTTGACATTGTAGCTTTTCAGTCCAAGTTACTGTGAAAAATAGCATTTGAGGGTTTTTAAAATAACCTACAGTGATTCATTAAATTGAGGAAACTTTCACCACAAAATTTATTACAGGGCCAAAACAAATCAATAATTTTGAAATTGAATGTAGATGGCTGGTACTCAAGGGCTCAATTTAAGGACTGTAGTTGTGAAAGTTTTAGCAAGAAAATATTTTCATCAGATAAAAAAGGCCTACCCCATCAATTTCACAAACTAATAAAGTTTAGCAATTAACTAATATAAACTAATACAACACTGTGTGACTCAAGATTGTCTAATATAATGTAATAGAACATTCTTACATAATTTTATATTGTCTTTATGTCACTGTTCAAAGTAATGATAAAAAGTTGATGTTTGTTAGGCAGTGAAACTGACCCTAAGTAAACACTTTCATTTGACAGAAATAATTGGCAAAAAGGTGATAAGCAGTAGGACTATGACAGTGCTTATTATTATTATAAAAATAATTAAGAGACTGGTGTTGGAAATTAACTGTGGCTACAAATGCATAGCATTAGATGCTGTTGTTGTATTGGTGTCCATGTTATGTCTGCTTTTTGTGTCGTGACCGCCGTGATCATAACCCGAGTTTGGTGTATCATTTCACAGCTGGTTGGTTCAGTTCATGCTTCCTGTCACTCTTTTGATGAATGAGTGTCCGTTATGCCCCCAGCAATGATTATCTTATCACCTCAGGCATGTTCAGCTCTGTCTACAGATCTTCAAGTCAAGCTGTACTTCAGTATATCGCCTAACTTGTCCAAAGAACAGATTTATAGTTCCATTGCCCCGCCGTATTAACCTTGCCAGAGTATGCGGATCACAGTACTACGCCGACAAGTCTGAAGGATTGATTGCTGTGGGTTTCGGATTTCCTTAGCTGATGACACAACATGTGTCTGATTATCAGTCATTCTGCGTTGCCTGTGTGATGTATTTGTAAGCATATGCCTGCATATAAAATACGATCGCACCCAAAGACCACCCGCTGTGTGGGGCTGTGTGTCCGCTGACTGAGAATGGGTACAGGGTGTACTGCAGAACTGGCTTTGTACCAGCTGTCTAGTATCCTGTAGGGATAATGCAGTGAAGGTGGTGTGTGAGTGAGGAACAGGTAATCAAAGTGAAGACTCTCAGAGGTGCATGGAAACACTACAGCATATGGAGCTCAGTAATTACTCCAGTATGGGGGAGGCCAATCAACCAGAAAAGAGACAGAAAAGGTGTGAGAGTAGACATAAGAGATGAGCCAAAACACAGGTCAGGACAAAATGCCTTTCCAGAGGTTTGTAGGAACAGCTTCCAACGATTGGCTCATTACTTAGTAGTGAGGAGTTGGGCAGAAGTGTTGAAAACAAGAACTCTGACAAGTAACTACAGCGATACGAGGGGGCAAGAGATCATGACAAAACTTCAAGAGACAATTTGTATTTTCTCACTTACAGTAATCTTGTAGTGCAATTGCCAGACAATGTGGCAGTTACAGCATCCTGCATTTTAGCTACATTCGACCTGTGGGAAAAAAATGGTTCAGTGATGTAGCAGAAAATCCATTACAAGTGAAATCCCCTGCAGCCTCATTAAGACTGAGATTAATCCTACTTCTCTTAGCTTTTGGTCAGTGGCTCCGCAAGCAAGTTGAAGTGTTTACTATATAGAATGGCCCTCAAAAGCCCTGCTACAAACCTTTAATGTTCATTGACCAAACTGGTTCTTACAATGAAGTCAAATAAGCCATAGATTGCAATCTGCCTACCTACTTTAAAAACCAATGTTGTTCAAATTGATTGACCTTCGACTGTTCAGGATGGACAAATTAATTTACTACATTTTTTTTATAATAGTAACGGAACAATACTTTCTGCCTGTAAGACCTGTGTACCATCTGAGTACCAGGAACTATTGCCAGAAAGTATCCAACAATCACAGTCTGAATTGTTCTGCTTCTTATTACCAATATACTTCCTGATTGGTGGAGGTCCTTTATGGAATGGTTATGACACTATCTACACTGCTTCACACACCTATAAACGAGGTCAGTGTGGTACAGAGGGGTTCTCAGGGCTCATGTAAAATGTGCTGGGCTTGCAGCATGGTAGCCAAAATTGAAAGTGTGTGTGTGCCTGTGTGTGCGTGCATGTGTATGTGTGAGAGAAAAGTCCATATTTCCATTTGTTTTCCTTGCAATGACTGACATTTATTTTGGGGTAGAAGGCAGAAATCCAGTATTTGAAATGTATGCAGGTTTAATCTACTTTTCCAGCTATCAGGCAATGTGGTATTGACCCTTTGTGATAGATGCTAGCAATATCAGGAAAGTCAAATTAAACGTGCAAAGGATTTTTATTTATTTATTTATGTATTGTTTTCCAATAAAAAACGAAAAACAAAACTATTAGGACTGACACCAATGCTGAATGCCTAAATGACGATTGATTTTGCTGTTTGAATGTTGTCTTTGTGGACACCGCACTAAGTCAGGCTGATAGTGTTTTCCCTAACAGTTTATTTATTTGATCTTAAATGAAGGTAATCTGATGAGACTGTAATGTTCACCCCCTGTAGAACAGCAGGTTAATGTTTTTTTTGTTTTTTTTATATCATAAGCATCATTGAAGTATGGGCCTCTATTGTAATTCACAAGTAAATTTATTTATTAGGTTTATGTATGAGTCAATAAAGAAGAGTACGCATAGTCATAATTTAATTTTGAAAACATATAAGCATACAAGCATATGACTTAAAGGTACAGGTAATTATCCGTTATATGACCTTATAAATAACCATAATAATATATTTGAATGTATAGTTTTGGTTTTACATTTTGAAACAACTTTTTGAAAAGTTCTCTTGGCATGTCCAATTAGTCATTTACAATCACATTCAGGCAGCGACCCACCACTCAAAAAAATTAATCATTCGACAGTGTTTGCACATAAAGTGTATGTGACTTCACATATACTTAATAGTATTGTGTGCAGCCACTGTACATCATTTTATTAAGTAAATTCAAGGAAAAATATAAAGTATATCCAACTATTTATTTGTTGAGCGTACTTAATAATATTGCATGCAAAAAATTTTTGAGTGCATGCTGCCAATTTGGGAAAGTGTAGACACCCCGGGCACCCCTAACTGACTGAACCAACCTGTCCCCGGGTGACGCAATTGCAAATTGTGCTTCACAACATGAGGCTACCGCCAAGCCGGCACTGGCACGGTCCGGATCCGATCCGTGACTGTGGGATTCGTCCACGCGCCAGAACGGTACCTTAACCGAATGAGCCACCCGGCCCAGCAGCCCAACAGCTGCTGCTGCTATAATAAATAAAGAAATAAATAAATGTAGCTGTGGCCCTTGCTTTTATGTCTGTTTGTTAACACCTTCACACTGTGTGTTAATACCTTCAGTTCCCTGCAGGTATCTACGTCCTGCTCCCGGCCCACCAATTCACCCCCTGCAGCCAATCACATGGCTGTTCTTTTATTGGCTTGGCAACAGTCCATCAGCAGTCATTCGCTCTTCTTTTATTTGCACTGCCTTCTCCAGTGGCCCACCCTTGTTTGGCCCAGGCCATCTGTCCTCTACATTACACAAACAGCTCTGTGTCGGCCACGCCATCTTCCCCCACCAAAGGAGTTTGTTTAGGAGCATGTGGGCTTAGTTAGTAGCATCTGAGGGCCAGAGGCAAATTCACTAGTTCAGGACCAATAATCCTCAGATTTGGGACAAGGTGCCCCGGTGGTTGTTGGCAGTTATTATTGAGATGCTTCTTGCTGCATGGAAACACATTTCATGGGAAAATACAACCAACCAGGGACGATAAAAACTTCTTGATTGTTAAAGCTGAACAAGCATGGAAATGGCTTGCGTTCTGTGAGTGTGGTAAGAAGGTGGATGCCATCAAGGGCACTATAAAAGCAAATCCCTTACATGATCAAAGGGGTTGTTAATTAATTTATTCATACGGCTTTACATTAAAATGTTTGTTTGGCCCATATTCATAACATTAGGGAAGACACTGCACGTGTTGTGCTTTTACACATGGTTCTGCATAGATGAGAAGAAAAGGGAGAGGAATACAGATGAGGATATATATGTTTTGCTTATACTGTTAAATATGGGCAGAGCTCAGACTTTATACGCATGTCTCATTAAAATAACACAGTTTGTTTATTAATCATTAATATGCAAATGTATGATTTTTGAAGGGTGCTATGACATTGATGCTGATGCTATATAAAATGTTATTTGAAATGTGATATAGCATGCATTTCTCTTGACTTAAGGTCTAACCTCAAAAAGCTAACATATATAGTTATGAATTATGTAGAACTCTTGTGCTAGTGTAATATTAGTACTGTACTTGCTTCATGAAGAAAGTAAAGACATATTTTGTGAACCTAGTTCTAAATTTATCCAAACCGAGTGGTGGACTGGTATGAATCTGCTAAAATATATGAAACAGGGTTTTCCTCGATTCTTTCTCAATTATTAATGCCTGTATCATCAATGTACGATTGCAGGAAAGCCACATGAGCTTCTATCTTTCTTCCTTAAATGTAACCCTATATAATTATAGGAAGGAATTATTCTCCAGTGTCAAATTATAACATGCATCTCTGCAATAAATTCAGAGGTCTATCTATATATCCATCTATCTACCTACACAGTAAAATGTTCAGTGTTAAATAACCTCTTACAGAGTGCTTTTAACTGTAATAGAGTACATGTGGTCCCTCATATAAACTCTGTTAGAGTTGAATTAACACTGGACATTTTACTGTGTATCATCCTAGATTTAAATTCTAGCACATTTACTGTTGCACTTGCTAATTCAGCCATCAAAAGGTAAGAAGCCAGTTAGAAACTTTATGATACAACTAAAGATTCTTGACTCATAAATTGAAGCGAAAATAATAAAAAAAAGACAGCCTGTGGTAAGTTATTTTTTTATGCTCACACTTCATAAGTGTGCACTCTGCTTAGACTCATTGCAGACTTTTTAATATTGTTCTTTTAAAGTTTGCTCCAACAGTTGGATCTGATCCTATCATTACCCACAGGCTTGTGTGTCAGGATTCTATCAGTAGACTGCTGTGCTTTCTGTTACTGTTTGACACACTATGAAAACTTTGAGAACAAATGAGGTGGGTAAAACCTGCCAAAATATTTTTGAGAGTATATAGCCTACAAAATGTGTGAATACCATTAATCTTCATAACCTCATAGCTGACAAGTACCAATTATGACAACAGGATAGCTGTGATAAGCAGTCTGTTATAATGTGTCCTTTTCAAAGAGAGTTGCCATTTGTAACTGATCTTACCAATTATATTCAGATTATTTCACAGGTTAACCAGATGTGTCTCTTTTTGCTTTTTTTCAGGTGATCCTCATATTGACAAAGCTTTATGACTTTAATCTGGGTAGCGTCACTGAAAGCTCATTGTGGAGGTAAGACTGAATTATTTAAATATTCATTGAAGTATTTTGATTCCTTTTGGTTAAAAACTCTACCTGCAACAAAATGGCCTTTACTGCATTGTTTGGACTGCTACGCATTTATATTTCCAATGTATTATTTTCACCTATTTATAATGTTACATGATATACATACTCTGAAATATGTACAGCCAGTCGAAATCCACAACTGTGTAGTTGCTGTGTTGGCGGACGGAGAAAATGGCGCAGCTGCATGACAGACATTAACCACCAATGCACAGTGACGCAGGGAACACCAATGCACAGTGACGCAGGGAACACCAATGCACAGTGACGCAGGGAACACCAATGCACAGTGACGCAGGGAACACCAATGCACAGTTACGCATTAACCACCAATGCACAGTGACGCAGGGAACACCAATGCACAGTGACGCAGGGAACACCAATGCACAGTGACGCAGGGAACACCAATGCACAGTGACGCAGGGAACACCAATGCACAGTTACGCATTAACCACCAATGCACAGTGACACATTAACCACCAATGCACAGTGACGCAGGGAACACCAATGCACAGTGACACAGGGAACACCAATGCACAGTGACGCAGGGAACACCAATGCACAGTTACGCATTAACCACCAATGCACAGTGACACAGGGAACACCAATGCACAGTGACGCAGGGAACACCAATGCACAGTGACGCATTAACCACCAATGCACAGTGACACATTAACCACCAATGCACAGTGACACAGGGAACACCAATGCACAGTGACGCAGGGAACACCAATGCACAGTGACACAGGGAACACCAATGCACAGTGACACAGGGAACACCAATGCACAGTGACGCAGGGAACACCAATGCACAGTGACGCAGGGAACACCAATGCACAGTGACGCAGGGAACACCAATGCACAGTTACGCATTAACCACCAATGCACAGTGACACATTAACCACCAATGCACAGTGACACAGGGAACACCAATGCACAGTGACGCAGGGAACACCAATGCACAGTGACGCCGGGAACACCCTTTCCTTTGGCAATAGTATCACTGCATACATTTACTTTTAGCAGAATCATCATTTTAATTCAATAAAATAAAGAAACGACTCGCAATTAATGGTACTAATTCACCAGTATTCACAATTCAACATTTTCATCATGAGACTAAATGAAATATAATTTAGAAATTTAATTCACTTGACGGAATATGTTTGTCATAGCCAATTTGATTTTAGGGTGTCACCCTTTCCAGCAAGATTGAGACTTAAACAAATGTAAACATCAGCACAACAAGACAACAGCAGGTTTCCAGCACCTGTTTTTGTCGTTACTCTGATTAATGTGGGCACAATGCGGCATCGCAGCGGGGGGTACAGGTTCTCGCTTGCGGTCGGTAACCCTGAGCGGAACCCTGCTGCTTCATCCTTGGGCAAGGAAGTCGTCTCATTTGCCTTGTGAAAGGTTTTGTAGAATAAATTAGCCATGATGTAAATTTGTAAGTAGAAATGTTACAACTTAATAGAATTAGAGGTGTTTTTCCAAACCTTGAGTCCAGTTTTGATAAACCATAAGTGGGAATCATTTTTTAAATAAATGGTTACATATTTGCAATTTTACTATTACTCTGTTATTCTTCCAACAACAAAGATATGCATCAACCATTTATAATGTCTGGACTGCAGCCTATTCTGATATTTCCTGTGCTGTGCATATATAATTATATTAATTATAATTATATTGTATTCAAATTTTAATATGCAAGGTCTACAGGACTGATGTGTTTCAATTCCACCATGAGCAGAGCAAAAACCATGATCATCTTTTGACTTCGTGCTCCCAGTAGAAGTGCTGATGTTTTTACATTATCTGAATGGAAGGAAGTACACACCTTCAAAAGAAGGGGTCTCTGATATATGCAAAGTCTTTACAAATGTATATGTTTCGATAACAAATAGGTTACCCAAGTGCGTATAGTGTGTGTATGGAACAATTTTTTTCCAAGTAAACCATATGATATGTTTTACGTATTATTCAAAGCTATGATGATTCACTTGAAACAGACAGGATCCTACCCTAAAAGAATTCATAAAACATAGAAAAATGGGAAATATAAGAAAAACTAGTCTGATTTAACTGCACCGCACCTTAGAAGTCTATCCAGTCTATTGCCAGTCAGTTTTGACCATGCTGGTCATTAAGATCTAGACCCTGAGCCGACCTGAGGAGAATGGGTTTCCCCCTTGAGTCTGGTTCCTCCCAAGGTTTCTTCCTAATTACACCAGGGAGTTTTTCCTTGCCACTGTTGCCTCTGGCTTGCTCTTCTGGGGGTTTAGGCTGGGTTTTTTCTGTGACGCGCATTGTGACAACTTGTTGTGAAATACGCTATATAAATAAATATTGATTTGATTTGATTTGATTTATCCTAATAAGACTGTGCTGCAGCTGCAGTTTCTTGGTAAAGATTAACACTGGTAACGGCTTTTTATTGCAGGACCAGACCTTTGATCATGCAACTATGGAGCCTGAGAGGAGCAGGGTAGGAAGTGATGCATGATGGGTATTGAGAGCGGAGAGAGTCTCACTATAAATTTCAGCCAGCCAAGATACCTGCAGGTGATGAATAATGTGACTTTAGGAAAGGGAATTCTAAAGTAGACTGAGAGAGAGAGAGAAAACATTAAATCTTCCTAAAAATAGTAATAAATAATAATAAAAAACTTCCTGCCAATTACAGAAGTAGAAGCTCAAAAAGGAAGAGAAAATACGAGCTTAAATACGAGCGGCTCGAAAATAAGTGGTATCTTCTGTCTCTCACCTCATTTGTCTTTAGCTTTCCTCCCAATAAGCAGCTTTACAACTCACCATCTGTAACTCATAACTGAGGCATGCAGAGATTGCATAAGTTGATCTGACGAAACCGTTAGAAAAGTTTGAAAACTTCCTGAAGTGACACGACCGTCCTCCTGAATTCTTAGTGTCTTTTCCAGGGAAGTGTACAGTGATCAGATAACATTCTCTGGCTACCTCTGTGACTTTCACACGCTTGATTTATCACCGCCACTATTATATGTCCCCTGCACTGTCACACACCTCACAGGATTTCTCTCCAACAGCTCTGATTTTGATAACACTCAACAAAGTTAAAATCTTAGCTGAAGTCTGTTTAACACAGTTTTTCTTATGATATATTTATAGGCTTTTTAAATATCAGTTTCACATATTTGATTGTCATTGTCTAGGGGTTTTCAAGGTGAGATTTTTTAGTATATTTTCGAGAAGGTGAAATTCTATTTTTGTAGAAAAAAATTACAGATACGGCAGAGGGAAATGGTAGAGGCAGCTAATGCTGTTCATGTTGGATTTAGGTATTGATCCATGAACTGATATGATTAGCATTCAATGATAAATATATATGCCCAATATCTCCTGCCAGAAAGCATTGGGCATAGCATAGCTGCCATAGCCTACTTAAAACAGAGTAGTATCGTAAGTAAGGAATATTTCTGTGGTAGTTTCATCATGTTTGAAATTACACTTTACATGGTGATTAATTCAAGCCAAATGTCAGACACATCACCTCCTTTGAGACTTTTTACCAGGAGAAGAAAAAAAAACATTAATTACACATGCATATCTATCAGTATGCTACACTTAAATTACGCTCTGTTGCTTTGACAAGTTGATGAGATTTTTACACAATTCTCAGAAACTGCCTGTAAAAGAAGGCTTTTGAATTATAATGGTTTGGATTCCCATACTGCATGCGTTGTTAAACTCATGATCTCACGATTTTAAAGTCTGGCAGAAACTAAATTACAGAGAGCTTCAGGATATGAAAAAAGCCCCAGAGGATGTTATTAAAAGGTAGGAATTACAATAGTATGAAAAGGAAGGCAGTAAATTACCTCCTTAATAACAAAATGAATGATTTATGAATGCAGCCTAAGGCTTGTTCATGAGAGAAAAACTGCTACACTAAAGGTTCTCAGTAATCATGCCTTGTGTATCTAAGTGCATCTGTATTCACAAAGGTGAAAGCTTTCATCTGTTTATTTGGCAGATGCTTTTTGTCTGGGTGACTTGCTGGGTATTAATGAATTGAAGTGAAAAAGACTACAATACAAAAAAAAAAAAAAAAAATCCAAATGCAGGTCGATTATACCAAACCATCACTTGTTATATCACAATTTTGAAATAAAAACTAAAGTAAATAATAATTATACACTGTGTGACACTTTTGTCATTAGGAAGTTGAGTATCAAAGCAATTATGCACCCACAACTGACATCCATTCAGAAAGGCTTTTCAGTAGCAAATAAACCTCCCCTTTTTTATGAGTCGCGTGCTCTCCTCATCCTGGTTTTATACCATTTTTATTCCTTTGTACAGTGTCCTTGGGTACCTTGAAAGGCCCTTTTAAAATCATATTTATTATTATTATTATTATTATTATTATTATTATGTGTGTCTTATCACAATAATGTGATGGGTAACTATGGAATTTAGTATGTTTAGTGTGCCAATGCAATCAGGCTGTTTACCTTCTTTGTTAAAGATGTGCAGTTTTAAAAGATAATACACACCCTCACAAACAATTTTAGTATTTCTGCAGTATTTCTTCAGTTTTTTTCAATGATATAACACAACTTGTTATTCTGTTTTATTTGCTGCATGTATAAGGCTTATTTTATCAAGACCGTTACAAAACTGGATAGTTAGCTGCAAACTGGCAGCTAATATGTAGCGCATTTGCTGCGAAATAAATTATTTTCCACAAAATGTTGCCAGAGATTTGTCCAGTAGTGGCAAACTAAAAACTTTGCCAGAAGTAAATGGCTGTTCCAAAGGTTTGCCACAAATTTTCTGAGCAGCCTACATTTTTGTTAGGGGAACAATGATTGGTAATATACTGTAGCTTGAATGTCAATGATGAAGCTACAACTACAAGATCTTTTCTTACAACCTTAGACAAATTAAAACCACAGAATTCATCGCCTTGTGTGTGTCATATCAATGGATCTAATTTACAGCTGAGGTAGGCAGATTCAAATCAGGTATGTGTCCCCATTACAAAGTAGTTATTTTAGAATAAAGAATCATGATGCACAGGATTTTAGGTATTTTGTTGTTTTTGATTTAATTCCATGCAAAGAAGCTTGAAGGGAAATGTTTCAAACACCTGTCATCTTAACAGTTGGCTAGAAACTCCAGTTGATACTGTTTTGATAGATATGGAAATTCCTGTTACTTTAACTAGATTTAGAAAATAGTTTTGTACTTGTAAAGTCTTCTCTTGAGGTATATTCCTTGCTTATGGTAGCACTGTAAAACATCTTAAACAGTGTTTATTGCAGCCAATGTTATTTTGCATACAGTGACATTGTTGCCACAGATACGTATATAGTATATTCTAATTTGTTAAACAGTGTGCATTTATATGTTCGTATTTTGTTTTCAATCACTTTCCTTCGTTCTTCATCCCTTTATAAAAATATGTTTGCCTTTTTGTAATGGCAGAACCTTAAACTGATCTATTTGATCATGTCGTGTGACTCTTCCTCATCAGCCCCATAAGGTTTATTTCCCCTCAGCTATCCATGATGTTTGTATGCATTCATAAGCTATTTAACGGCTCTTATTTGCCTTAAAGAGTAAGGGTCGGATTCAGAGATGGCCAATTTAAGTCATGCGCTTAAGTGCCTCTCCTGCGCGGATATAACGCGGGATGAGATACGCCATATTCTAACCTGCGGTGTGCGGGTGCGTTTCTCAAAATGAAGGTTGCACAGGGCATGATATTCTAATTATCTGTTTCTTGTACCTGCCCCCTGGGTTGCCAGCTTTCTACTAAAAAAATGTGTGTGGGGGTATCCATTTTCAACGTGTCAGTGACATTGCGTTAATAACCTACCTTTGTGCATCGTAGTTGCTCTTGCGTGATGGGGAAGGCAGTGAACGTATTAAGCCGTCACATTGATAAAATGATCATAGCTCCTATTGACTTGGATCCCATTACATTAATCCATCTAATATTGGTCTGGTATGATATACCAGATGGTCAATCATAGCCTACTTTTACATATTTTTATGACAGCTCTTTGATAATTGTAAGTAGGCTAGGCAAAGGAAAATACGACCAATATTATTTTCAAAGAACATGCACTCTGTAATATCCATTTTTGCGAAAGATGCTGTATTTTTCATAATTATCTATTGGCGGCGCTAGACATAAACTATCCTTTTTTCGAACAAAGTTGCTGGAAAAAAATTATTAAGTTTAAACTCTGAATACGTGTATCTTGCAGACACGCCTCCTTTTCATCAAATCTCCACCCTGCACGAGTAATGTACTGGAGAGACGCTTAAAACAGCGGATAAATCAAATGTCTGAATCACAAATAGTTTAAGCTATGCAGAATGTTGGGAGTAATGCCCCGAACCCACCAGACGCGCAAGTGCAAGCGCACGCACACGCGCACTGCTGCGCTTCACTTCTGCTCCCATGTTAACGAATTGCCGCGGTTCTCACGGGCCGCGCGCACACGGCTGGTGGGCGGAATTTTCTGGGCGTCTGCATGCGCAATCTCATAAAAATACATTGTATATGCACAATATCTGCATCATATCACCACATATTAATGTTTTTCAACCTACTAATAGTTTTACTATTGTTATTAATTATTTTAATACATATTATATTTGAATATAGGCCCTAATGAAAAAGGAAACAGAGATTGTGGGATGAATGAAGTTAAATGAAGTCATACATTTTGCATATAACCAGTTATTTTTATTGTACTGATATGACTGTATCGATTTAAGGTACTTCAGAATAGCTGCTAATTCCACTATAATTAAATGTTTCGAACATGTTGATTATTGTCCCAAATAAATAAAAGTGAACTTTATAAAAGAGGCATTGTCTTGTTTGCTACATTTAGCTTTAAATCAGTAAGACATATGTAATAGTAATATTTACTTAACCATTATTAAGTGAAGCTCGCAAATCCAGAATGTAGATTGTTTGTATAGCGTGCCTCTGTCGTTCACAGAATGCGCTCCTAAAAAGCAATAAGCGTCTGTGCTCTTGCGCGTCTGGTGGGTTCGGGGCGTAATTCCGTGAACGACAGAGACGCGCTATACAAACAAACAATCTACATTCCGGATTTGTGAGCTTGTGTTGAGATGTGAGTGTGTTACTTAAGCAATAGATCATGAGAGGGAGTGCACTATGTAAGGGATAATAGATAATACACAACGAGGTGGTCATTATCTGAAAAAGATTACCGCCAAAATATATCTTTTTGGCATTTTTCTTCAATAATGACCACCTCGGAGTGTATTATCCTGCTTATATCATGGTTACCTACAATGATTATATATAGTTGAATTTATAGATTTTTATCAACTTAATCAGTTGAACTTTAAATATCCTTTCCGCTACTCTTTGGGCATGTTGTTTTTAAGTTGTCAAACAAAACTGCTGGTTGGTAATTCTAATTGAACAGAAAACATCTCATTGCTAATTCTATTTCTGGTTATTCGTTCTATTTAGTCCGTTGTTAAGCAAAGACATCTCGTTGTTAGTTCTGAAACAAATGGATTCTACAAGGGGAAACAAATTGTTCCTTCTTGTTTTTATACAAAACAATGGGCACCAATTTTGGTTATTTTTGTCATTACATTATTTTAAAAAATTGTATGAAACCATAACTCAATCAGATTTAACGTTACCTCCCTCTCGCTTGCCTTTTAAAGATGGTTTGGTCACACAGTGTAGCCTATTAGGCTAAGGAATGATTCAGATCATGATAATTACGTTATGTTAGAAAATTTTGCTGGATAAAAATGCATGCAAACTTTTTTATCTGCAGATTTTATGTTATTTTTTGGTTGTAGCCTAATTGTTGCTAGCTATGGTTACTACCTTAGCCTATTCATAGAAGAGACAAATATAACGTTATGGCTCGCAGTTGATGGCCTCACATTAATAAAAACATGTTAAAAAGATTCAACATTGCACATATAAACACACAACTGTGTAGCTAACTCCGTAATGATGTAATTAGGCCTATATAGTTACCTATACAGTAAGCCTATTGCATTTGTATTCAAACAATAACAACATTTTAATCAATTGTAGCCTATTTGCAGTAAGGTAACGTTAGCTAGCCTACTGTTATTTTCAGCCTACGAAGCAGTGTAGGCTAGGCTACGTCTGCCGTCCAGTAGTCACTGAGGGAAAGAAAGCGTTCTGCTTTTTTAACTTTATTAATTACATTTATTTATTCCACTTATTTTCCTGAATGTTTTGGCCATTGCAAATTGTTGATGCGTATTCATTTAGAACGGTGATTAAAATGTTGCCAGCGCTACTTCATAGCAGGTAATTCCTAGAAAAATAATGAACACTTCCCAGCCAATCAGAATCGAGTATTCACCATGGTATAATGGAAAATCACTGTGGTGACGTCGCAAAGTACTCTCAGCAGTGATTATATACAATAACGGACAAACCTCGAGTGATCTATGGCTTTCATACAACAATGTTAACATAAACTTTTAGTAAGTAATGAAAAAATACTGAAACAATAACTTTTGATTAACTCAAATTGCTTGCACCCTGTTGCTGTTGCTATTGTTGTTGTTTATGCTTCCTAGGCAATACTTGATGGCAGTGCGGTTACGCTAAATACCAATACTGGTGGAATGCGTCTCGGCCAATTACGTTACTCATTCGGATCTCATTGTTGTATAATGTGGAATAGAGGTTACACTGGAAATTATAACTAGCTGAATAGAAGTTTAAAAGCATGTAGGCTGTGTAGAGCTTTATGTCATTTTAATTCTCACTTCTTGAGATTTAAGAAAGCCATGCATTCATTTTTAATGTCATTCCATAGGGCTTTGCTATGCTATGTGGATAAAAGACTAATAAAATCAGGCTGCAACAGGGACCTCATCAGTAGTCGATTCATGGCATTTGAGGAAACAGTTTAAACAACATCAGGGTGAGTCATTTCACTTCACCTTTCAACAGAGGAAGAAATCTCATTAGTTTGAGAAAAAAGGTAACCACCAAGTTCCATGAATAGTAAGTCTCAGAACACTTCCTGTGAATGGAAATGTCTGGAGCTACACCGGAGCTACACCAGAGCCACACCGGAGCTACACCAGAGCTACACCGGAGTTACACCAGAGCTACACCAGAGCCACACCGGAGCTACACCAGAGCTACACCAGAGCTACACCAGAGCCACACCGGAGCTACACCAGAGCTACACCAGAGCTACACCGGAGCTACACCAGAGCCAAACCGGAGCTACACCAGAACTACACCAGAGCCAAACCGGAGCTACACATTCAAGATCGCATCAAAAGAAACAGCATGAAGAAGAGTGGGGGGAAAGTTCAGCAGTTCTGCATGAACTGTTAACTGAAAATGTGATCATTGAACGATAGCCATTCCTCGGTACTGATAAATAGTATTGAAAAATTGCAAGAAATAGCATTGCATTTCACCAACTCTGCGGACTGGAGGTCTGCTCTCTGTAGACTTTTTAGATATTGGATTAAAAAAAAAACAAGACCATCTGTGTTGCGGCCTTTTCAGGGTGATGCTTTTAAGTGAAGGGATTGCGGCAGAGACAATAATATGGCTCTTTCCATGCTGAGAACAGAGTAAGATGCTATACCTAGATGTGGTTATCACTGCAGTGGGTATTAGAAGGCTTTAACAAAAACAACTAACACCCCTGCGACTATTGTCAACATGTTTTTGTGTGAGCCAGTTGTTTCTTCCCTTGAATATGACCTCTCTCGGTCCCTTTTATTTTGTGCTATAGTATTTTTTCACAATATAGTATGTGTGACCACATGAAAGAATGACCATACTGTAATTTAAAAGAAACTAGTCACATTTATACAAGCCACAAATGTGACGCATGTTGGTAAAATGGTCCGCAAGTTGCACTTCTGCAATTCACAGTAGATCGCAAAATAGGGACAAAAACAAAAAATATACATTTTTAGTTTTTTTCCATATAACAAAAGTTAAAGTGTTTTAGAAGTGGCTTAAAACTGCATTAGGCAAGTTTGAAAATATGTAAGGCATAAAGACAGGGAGGGGTTTATTCTATGGGGAGAATATTTTGCTTGTAGATAGTTGCCCTGATTGGTAGGTACATAGCTAGCTCTGATTGGTTGGTTTTTAGAAGACCGGGTTGAGATTTTTTGACAGCCTAATATAGAGCCCAGGACACTCACAGAAACTGGATTTTTTTTTCCCAGAACACTTGATTTATTGATAGCTGCTGGAATATAATGAGTACATTAATAATTGCCTACTGCACCTTTAATATAATATATAACGTATTTACGATTTCTAAATACCTGTAATAAGTAACACAAATATGCTTGTTTCAAATCATATTTGCCGGGGGCGGGCTTCAGAATGAGGGGACAGACTAATCAGCTGTGCATTAACACCTTCCTAATTTCCATTGGCTTTGAGTTTTGTATGCCTCGCAAAGTGACATGGCCTCTGTTTACTTACTCGCTAAAATAAATTGAGACACTGAAAATGTTGCTACTGCTATAAACTGTAATGGCAATGGACGTTGAAAAAGTTTTGATATAGTGACAATGGACCTGAAAAGAAAAAGGATAAAATTGACTGCAAATTTCAAAGGAGAATTCACAGCACCAGGAAAATATAAAATTGCTTTTAATTTATTATGAAAATGTAAACAGTGGCTAACTCGCCATAATTTCTTGCTGAACAAAATAAGGCACGTCATCGCTAAGTCATTAATTTAAATTCTGCACCACAAAAAAAGTTCCGCACATGCACTAAAGCAAGACTTAATTGTTAGATTCCCATACCAAACCCCTTTTGGTACCCAGTGATAAATTGAACATGAACAATGCCATGCAGACAGTGATCTGACTTTGAAAAATACATACGAGTATAAAAAAAACATTTAAAAGAAGTTTTGGTTGTATTTTGTTCAAAGTTGGAAGTAGATCAGGGAAATATTATAAGGCAATAATTCTTTGAAATGCTCCTCACATCATTTAATCGGTTGATTATTTGTTCCTATTACATCAACAGATTTGCAGATGTTTTATTTTTTGTTTTACTGCAATCTCAAATGCACTAAGAGAGAGAGATAGAGAGAGCGACAGAGAGAAAGAGAGTTGACTGATTTAAAGCAACAACAATAACAAGAAAAAAAGTAATGAGAGAGAGAGAGAGAAAATCACTGAAAAATAAAATCTCACTGCAGAAATACCAAAATAGTGTGTGAGGGTGTGTATTATCTTTAACAGCACAACAAAGAAAGCAGGAAACAGCCTGATTGCAGTGGTACACAGGTGGCATTATCCATTAGAGAGAGCGAGTCAATCAGTCAGTTATTCACATCAAGGTTTCTCAGGGTGCAGAATAGTTTAAAGCAATTTATAAAATACGAATTCAAGACACAAATCAGTCAGATGTGTGTAGATTACATAAACGCACAATCAAAGTGAAATGCCTTGGATGGGTTTTTAACCATCATTAAAAGCCAGTAGTTTAGTGTTTCTAAGGTGGAAGAAAGTTCCAAAACGGAAGCAGCCTCTGAAGGTTCTCAATGCAGCTGAATTAAGTGCATGGGTACCCCCAGTAATCCCTGAAAGGGATCAGCATGGCACATAAAGTGGTCAAAACTCTAGAAAGCCATTTTCCGTCTATGTAGTAATAGCTAACCTGTTATCAATACACGTTTCAACAATACAGTGATCTTAGTGCAGACATCATGACTTCACACTTACAGGCGCCTAACAGTGAATTGGCAGCAATACTTTAGAAAAATTACAGCCGTAGTTTACTGTCTAGTAATCCACTAATAACAATAATCCAGAGGGGACATTATAAAGGAGTGGACCAGCATCTCTATACCACCATTTTACAGCTCAGATATGTTATGAGTTTTGCAATATTTGTCATGGGTAGTGGCTGTCTCTTTTTGTTTTCTACCTTTGTTTTTCGTTTGGCGTCGTTTGAAGCTCTATCGGATTTTTTCTTCCGCCGTCCCGGTGTTTGGATCTCTCCAGGTCATTATCGCCTACACCTGGGTCTGGTTTCCGTCGGCTATAAATAGAGCTTGACTTCCGCTTTCCGGTGCTTCTATATTGACGTTGCAGTAGGTAGAAAGCCGTATAGGGTTTATTAAAAAGAATAAAGAAAAGAAAGAAAACAAAGAGCTGTAGTTACAGGCTTGCTATTGTGGTTATTTCTTTTCAGTTCTCGACCTCTGATATACGCAGATCAATTAGTGCGTGAGGTCATTTCTTTGGTTGTTAGTTTCTCGCTGTTTTAGCGATTATCCGCCTCCGTTTGAGGTTGTTTTGATTTAGCCTTGTGCTAGGAAGTTTTGTTTCCGCTTTTGTTTTCCCATTTTACTAGTGCGGTGTAATTCCGCTTCTGTGGCGTATCTAATCTAGATACGCTTTCTGTATCCTTATCTTTCGCGTTTGGTTCTCTATTTTCTAAACCCAAACCTGACAGAATATAGAAGCCTTACAAACATGGAGCAATCAGCGTTAGATAGGGATGATGAACAAACACAAGCCAGTCAGGGTGCTACGGGGGTTACAGTGGAGCAAGCACTTCTCTCCATGCAAATTCAGCAGGGTCAGCTGTGGGAACAGTTGCGTAGCCAGGGAGAGTGCCTCCAACGCTTGACAGAGAGCCTGCATAGACTTTCTGTGGCAAATAACCCTCCTCCAGTTGCACAAGCACTCACACCTCCCATAGCCGCTCCACGTACTATAAAGGAGCCCAAATTACAGTTACCGGATCGCTATGGTGGGGAATCAGGAAAATGCAGACCATTTCTGACTCAGTGTCTGATATTTTTTCAGGCACAACCCTCTCGTTTTACCACACCTGAATCCAGGGTAGCATTTATTTTATCGCTATTAAATGGCCAGGCTCTTGCATGGGCAGACCCTCTCATTCGAGCCAATGCACCTACCATTCGTGATCCAGTTAAACTGATGGACGAGATGCAACTGGTTTTCGATCACGAGGTTTCAGGAGAGGAGGCGGCAAGGAGACTCACCAGCTTACGCCAAGGCACTAAAACCGTAGCTGAGTTCTCCATCATTTTTCGAGCGCTAGCCGGGGAGACGGGATGGCCAGACGGTCCGTTAAAATCCCTCTTCCTTCAAGCATTATCTAATTCCATCAAGGATGCGTTGGCTATGCTAGAACCACCAGCGACACTTAATAAATTAATAACGTCTGCTATACGTCTCGATAACCGGATCAGAGAACGTGAACGTGAATGTGCGATTAAAGAGCAGTCGCCCCGTTTAAGATCCGTGTTAAGAGACATTCCGCCTACTGTGCCCACATACCTCTCCGTTGATCAGGAAGAGCCTATGCAGGTGGATGGCTCCTCCCTCCATCAAAATAAGAGAGCGAGACCGCAGAGGTACTGGTGCCAGCATTGTAAGCGTAGCGGCCATACTAAGGATCGATGCTATAAGTTGGTGGGAAACGAGGGGTCTCACTAGGGAGGTCGGGGTCCCTAGTGAGACAGGATTGTATTAACTCCCGGACCCTCATACCTGTCCGACTGGTTTGGGAGGGGCGTTCGGCAAACGTTACAGCCTTTATTGATTCAGGGGCCGTGGAGTCTTTTATTGACGCTAAATGGGCTAGGAAGTTACAAATCCCTACCAATTCCTTAATTAGCCCTCGCCAAGTTACTGCCCTGGATGGTCGTCCTTTGGGTTCTGGGCTCATTAAACAAAAAACGAATCCAATTGAGATGCGCATTCCTCTCCAGGGGCACTCGGAGATAATAGAATTTTTTTTAATAAACTCTCCGTCGTATCCTTTGGTACTGGGACATTCATGGTTGGGGCTACATAACCCGCTTATCTGTTGGGGTAGGAATATTAATCCTATTCGTCAGTGGGGTCCCCACTGTTTATCGCATTGTTATCCTGCTGTTTACTCTGTTCCAAACGCTACTGGTGATCTGTCCGAACTTAATTCCGAGAGTGATTCGGATGAGGCAGATTCCTATCCGGACCGAGACACTTCCTCCTTCCTCACGGGGAGCGGTGAAGAGAGTCTGTCTTGGGATCCCTTTGCGGAGGGGCTTCTCACAGAGGAGGACGAACATTCCACCTCCGATTTCGAGTGGGATAACTCGTCTGACAGATCCGCCGGTACTCCGGAGGTGGTAGGGGCGCTTGAGTCGAATCTACCCGCGGGGGTACCTATTGAATATTCAGACCTCGCAGAGGTTTTTAGTAAACAGCGTGCTGCCAAATTACCATCACACAGACCATACGATTGTGCCATTGAGCTGTACCCTGGTACTGTGCCTCCCAGAGGCTCTTTGTACTCCTTGTCAGCCCCAGAGAGCACTGCTATGAAGCAGTACATTGAGGAGTCCTTAGCCAATGGGTTTATCACGCCGTCCACGTCACCAGCCGGTGCGGGGTTTTTCTTTGTTAAAAAGAAAGACGGAGGGCTAAGACCCTGTATAGATTACCGGGGCCTCAATGCTATTACCATTAAGAACAGGTATCCTCTTCCCCTCATGAATTCTGCATTTGAGCGTTTACAGGGGGCGTCGGTTTTTAGTAAACTCGACCTACGTAGCGCATACAATCTCGTGCGCATTCGTGAGGGGGATGAGTGGAAGACCGCGTTTAACACGCATCACGGACACTACGAATACCGGGTGATGCCGTTCGGCCTCACTAGCGCCCCCTCTGTTTTTCAGGCGCTAGTGAACGATGTCTTGAGAGAGATGCTGGAGAAATTCGTCTTCGTTTACTTAGACGATATTTTAATTTTTTCTCCGGATCTTCCCTCTCACATCAGACACGTTAGACAGGTGTTGGAAGCACTTCTTAAGGCCCAACTATTTGTTAAGGTTGAGAAGTGTTCTTTCCACACCAGTTCCGTCTCCTTTTTAGGCTTTATTGTTGCTGACGGTAAAGTCCTGATGGATCCTAATAAAGTTGCAGCGGTTAAGAATTGGCCCACCCCTACGTCGGTAAAGCAGGTGCAGCGCTTTTTGGGTTTCGCTAATTTTTATAGGAGATTTATCCGCAATTTTAGCTCAGTAGCGGCTCCTATCATAGCCCTCACAAAAAAAAAAGCATTTCCCGCCCGGTTTCAGTGGAACTCCAGGGCGGAAACCGCTTTTACTGAACTAAAAAGGAGGTTCTGCTGCGAGCCCATTCTTGCTACTCCCAATCCCTCCCTTCCCTTTGTGGTGGAGGTTGACGCTTCGGAGCTGGGGGTTGGGGCCATTCTGTCTCAGCATTCTCCGGTGGACCGCAAGCTTCACCCATGTGCATATTTTTCTCGCAGCCTTACACCTGCCGAGAGAAACTACGACATTGGTGATCTTGAACTGTTGGCGGTCAAATTGGCGCTGGAGGAGTGGCGTCATTGGTTGGAAGGAGCTGAGCATCCCTTTACAGTCTGGACTGACCATAAGAATTTGCAGTACATTCAACAGGCCAAAACGCGCAATTCGCGACAAGCCCGTTGGGCCTTATTTTTTACCAGATTTAATTTTATCCTTACCTATCGTCCCGGGTCAAAAAATATTAAGCCTGATGCGTTATCACGCATTTATGACCGGTCGGATAAGGAGTCACGTCCCAGATCTGTCGTTCCCAGTTCTAGTATTGTGGCCCCTGTTATGTGGGCCATTGAGGCGGCTGTGCAGAAGGCCCTGCGTTCTGATTCCGGCCCAGGAGGGGGTCCGCTTCACTGCTTGTTTGTTCCCCCTCGATTGAGGTCGCGTGTCCTTCAGTGGGGTCACACTTCTCAGTTAACGGCTCATCCGGGCATGCACCGGACTAAGGAGTTTATCTTACGTCGGTTTTGGTGGCCCAAGCTCGAGAGTGATGTGCGGGAGTTTGTCGCGGCATGCGCTATTTGCGCCCGTAATAAGGGTTCACGGCTTCTCCCTTCGGGTCTTTTGCGCCCCCTGCCCATTCCCAGGCGTCCCTGGAGTCACATCGCCCTGGACTTCGTTACAGGTCTCCCACCTTCGCATGGGAATACGGTCATCTTAGTTATAGTTGATCGTTTTTCCAAAGCAGCTCATTTTGTCGCTCTGCCTAAACTGCCATCGGCACCTGAGACGGCCCAGCTAATGATAGACCATGTGTTTAGGGTGCACGGTTTACCTCTGGACGTGGTGTCGGATCGTGGGCCCCAATTCACCGCTAAATTCTGGCGTTCATTTTGTGCTCTGTTGGGGGCATCGGTCAGTCTTTCTTCCGGCTTTCATCCGGAGACTAACGGCCAGACAGAGCGCACCAATCAGAGTATGGAGAGTACTCTCCGGTGTCTGGCCGCGGCCAATCCTAGCTCCTGGAGTCGCTTTCTTGCCTGGGCCGAATACGCGCATAATACCCTGAGCAACGCGTCCACGGGAATCTCCCCTTTTGAGGCTCAGCTGGGATACCTACCTCCCTTGTTCCCTGAGCTGGAGAGAGATGCAGAGGTACCCTCCGCCGGATTCTTCGTGCGTAGGTGTCGAGCGGTTTGGAAGCGCGTACGTGCATCGTTACTGCGCGCTTCAGCTAAACAGAAAGCGGTGGCTGACAGGCACCGTCGTCCGGCCCCCTTCTACCGGGTGGGCCAACGGGTGTGGCTTTCCACACGGGACCTGCCGTTGCGAGTTGAGTCCCGCAAACTTGCACCTCGATTCGTGGGTCCCTTTAAGATCGTGCGGAAACTTAACCCAGTCACGGTACGTCTTCAGTTACCATCGTCCATGCGCATCCACCCTACCTTTCATGTCTCACGCTTGAAACCGGTACTTGTGAGCGCCCTCGCTCCGGCTGACAAGCCGCCTCCTCCTCCTCGATTCGTGGAGGGAGGTACGGTGTACACCGTTCGGCGCATTTTGGCCGAGAGAAGGGTGGGCAGAGGGTACCAGTTCCTGGTGGACTGGGAGGGGTATGGACCCGAGGAGCGTTGCTGGGTTTCTTCCAAGAATATTTTGGACCCCACTCTCATTAGGGACTTCCGAGACAGCAAAGCCTAGGGATCGTCTGGTACCGTCCCTTAGTTGGGGGGTACTGTCATGGGTAGTGGCTGTCTCTTTTTGTTTTCTACCTTTGTTTTTCGTTTGGCGTCGTTTGAAGCTCTATCGGATTTTTTCTTCCGCCGTCCCGGTGTTTGGATCTCTCCAGGTCATTATCGCCTACACCTGGGTCTGGTTTCCGTCGGCTATAAATAGAGCTTGACTTCCGCTTTCCGGTGCTTCTATATTGACGTTGCAGTAGGTAGAAAGCCGTATAGGGTTTATTAAAAAGAATAAAGAAAAGAAAGAAAACAAAGAGCTGTAGTTACAGGCTTGCTATTGTGGTTATTTCTTTTCAGTTCTCGACCTCTGATATACGCAGATCAATTAGTGCGTGAGGTCATTTCTTTGGTTGTTAGTTTCTCGCTGTTTTAGCGATTATCCGCCTCCGTTTGAGGTTGTTTTGATTTAGCCTTGTGCTAGGAAGTTTTGTTTCCGCTTTTGTTTTCCCATTTTACTAGTGCGGTGTAATTCCGCTTCTGTGGCGTATCTAATCTAGATACGCTTTCTGTATCCTTATCTTTCGCGTTTGGTTCTCTATTTTCTAAACCCAAACCTGACAATATTGCTCAAATGACAAACGGCTTTATTAAATATTACTATGGATTTGAGTGTCAAATGAAAAATCTGAGTTAAAGATGACACCCAGATACTTGACCTCTGGGGAAAATGAGATTGGAATAAATTTTGGCATGTCAGGATTTGATTAATGTCTTTTTGATCCAGTCAGGAGTGTCTCTATCTTACCAGGGTTTAGCTTCAGCCAATTTACTGCCATCCATGTTCAATTTCAGTAAGAGCAGACACTGCCAAGTCCATTTTGGCCAAAACTGAAGCATAAATTTGTGAATTTGTGAGTTTAGAAGCAGACCCAAAAATGATACTTCCTGATTATGTCACCCAGGCCAGCGGTAACATATACAGCTCTGTCATACCATTACTAAAATTTCAGAATGTTGTTATATCTGTAGATCTACATTTGTTATTAAATGTTTTACTCTCAGTGTCTAAAATTAAGGTATTTTTATTATACAAATATATTTTTAAGTTTAAATACAAATGCAATGGGGATGGGGTTATTAATTAAAGTTTATTTCTTAGTCTTGTGCTTAGCACAAAAAGCTAGTGTCATATTCATTTAAGATGGATTAACTTAAACTGTTCTATTGATTTTACTTAATTGAATAGCATCTTATCATTAAAATTATTTAGTGTGATGTGAAGAAAGAGGCCTCCATGGCAAGACACAGAAAACTGTAGGATTACTTAAATCATTTATAAAATGGAAACCAGGTTGAGATCAATGGTCAAAGGTAATATTTCTGGCTCCTCTATTTCAAACTCATGCTACTGTGTGTGATACATGTGTGTGTGTGTGTGTGTGCGTATATGCATGTATGTTCATGTATGTATGCTCATCTTAAATAAGTCTCTGTGTCTTGACAGATCAACAGACTACGGCACCACCTACGAAAAACTCAACGAGAAATTAGGAAGGACAGTAATGAGTTACCTGTATGTCTGTCCAACGAATAAGAAAAAGGTATGATTTCACTACTGCCTGTCGGAGCTTTTCTCAAACAATGAAAGAGGAATCTGCGCACCTTTTCAGAAGTAAAGCTTCATTAGCTTTAAGATGGCCCCTGTGGATCTCCCATTGCTCCAGATGTGGAGAGAGAAGAGAATTCCGTGTGTGGTCATAGCGATCAAGGTGGCATTTTAAAATATGTTTAATTGTATTTACCTCTTGAAAATGGTTTAATAAAACATCAACTGCACTTTCTCAAGAATCTGATAATAAGAACTGCAGCAGTATGTACTGATTCTGCATTGCATAATGAGGAAGTCTAAATGCATTTAATTAAGATTATTGATTACATTGCCTTCTGTGATGAACCCCCTACCCCAACACCCTTTCGCAAGTGGGTCGTATTTATTTATTTATAAATCAGATGCATTTTGCAAAAATGCTTTATTCATATACTACAGTCTACATAGTTAGACAAAATACTGAACACCATTTTTGACACCATAATTCTTTCTGTAGCTTAATCAAAAGCAACTCATGTTGTCTGGGAAGACTAAATACACATTGCATCTGAACAAATGCATATTTTTTTTACACAGATTGGCGAGTTCTGAAATCACAAAAATGAACTCACCAAACTGAGCTTGTCAGCAAAGTGTACTTTGTTTGCTTGTAAGTAAAGTTAAGGAAAAATGTTTATTGAATACAGACCAGTCACAACCTTTCTGTAAACATGTGAAATTTTATGAACATGCTTCTGCAGAAATATTATTTATGCCAGCTATGCATCAATTAAAGTCAAAAGTACTAGCCATTTAGAGATGGCCCCATTGCAGAAAATTGGGGCTGAAGAAAATAACATTGAATCTCTTCACTGCAAAAAGCATTCTCTTCCAAATTTTTTACCATTTCACAAGAGAAGGCTACACAATGTTTTGAGGAAAATATATACTGGCATGATATTTAGATGATGCATTACATTTTACAAATTGCCTGTGCGCCCTGGCTGAAGCTTAATAATTTAGATGACACACGTGGAGGAATCAAGAAAGCAAGGTGAATGCAATTTTCCTTTAATAAATGCTGTCGCTGAATACAACATTAGGGGCAATGATTAGGTCATAAAACTACAGATAAATTAAATCTGACAAAACCCCAGACAGAGGGAAAATGGTGTCCTGACATCCCACCATTGTGACAGTAATGAATTGTGAAAAACCAGGTCTTGGCCAAGAAAAAACTGGCTCTGGATCCACAACCTGTTTATTGGCTGTTAATGAAAAACAATTAGTCTAAATCAATACCGAGCTGAAGCTGTAGTTAAAGCTCAGGACAAGCCTTTATGCCAGAGGCAAAGTGTCTGCTGTGCTGTTGTTTTCCTGTCTATATTCTGTAGAATATGTATCTAGCAAAAGTATTTTCCTGTATTTTAACTGTAACAACTGTGAAGGCCAAGCGACGCTAACCGTAACTTAATACGTAATTTTTTTTTATTATTCCTAAAAAAAATAAATAATAATTGGTAAGTTATACAACCGAGGCTGACGGGTCAATAGGGTAGTTCACCCAATTAAATTTGTACTTTTGATATCTGTGTCCTCATGCAGAGGGCGCAGGGGGAGAGAGATAACACTAAAGGTCTATGTGGGCAATGATGGGACACTCTCTTCTTCTCTCTATTTCAGATAATGGTGCTCAGTGACCCGGAACTGGAGAGCAGTGTCTTGATCAGCACAGACGAGGGTGCGAGCTATCAGAAATTCCGCATGAACTTCTACATCCTAAGTCTACTGTTCCATCCAACACATGAAGACTGGATTTTGACTTACAGCAGTGATCAAAAAGTGAGGGGCTCCTCTTTTTTTAAAAAGTGCACTGGGAAGATTTTACATGATAATTTTGAGGTTGTTTAGAGCTTTATAAAATATAAAATAACTTTTAAATCAATTCTAAAACTTCCAAGTAACCAATGTAGACTTAAAGGGTAACTACACCCACTGTTTCAGCCTGTCTCCGCCCACAAAACAATTTTGAAAAATACTTTGTGGGGTGAGCGAGAGAGAGGGGTGGGGGCAGAGGAGCTGCGTCCATCGTCATTTGCATAAATTAACGTACATTGTACAAATGATTACGTATAACTCGGATCAAAATGTCAAACAAGACGTTGCACATCAAATATGAATCAGGATTCAGCAACTGCATGGCCTATTTCTCACCTCAAATATCTTCAGAAACATATTTTAGTTGACTATTTAGGTGGAATAAGAGAGTTTATGAACAGGACACAATGTTGTTCTGGAATAAAAACGTGGAGCCGAAAGTAAAGTAACGTAGTGGGTCTAACCAATCAGGTGCCGGCTGTTTGCGTTGTGGGTGACAACAATTATCCATATGATGTAGCGGTACCTCCAAAGAGACATCACGATTGGGGCGGGGGCAGTGTGGGGAGAAGAAAGAAAATTTAAACCATTAGGGGCAGCACAAAGACGCTTTTCTACCAGTTTCTCCTGATTTGTGTTATTATTTCAGAATTGTTGAAATAACGGAATGGATGAATAAGTTTCATTATAAGGTAGGCATACAAACACGTTTACAGCTAAAAAAAAGTGATCTAGGGTGTAGTTACCCTTTAAAGGCAAAATACATGTACACTTACTGGGGTTCTTTAGTATTCTTTTTGCTTTCCAATGGCCTGACTTTTCTGTTTCACATGTGGCAAAATGGGATGAGCTCATCTCTGAAGGGGTTTTGCTATTTTCCTCCATTAAGTAAGAAATAGAGTTTACCCAAACCAATGTATTATATTATATTATATTATTTATATTATTTATATTATATTATATTATATTATATTCATGCTGGGTATAAAATATACATTTGACAAAGATAATAATAGGTGTTACAATTGCTTGGCAAGCTGTATGAATCTGTATACAGATATATACACACAGTACTGGCCCATACTGAGGGATTCTGGGGGATTCGTGACTCAAAGGAATATCACAGGCTTGAAATCTTCACACCAGAAACCAATATTTGACTAATTTGTGATTGTATTAGAACAGAAGAAAAGAAGAAAAGTAAACACCAAAACTTCAGAGCCAGACTGAGTGTAATGCTTAATGATTGCATTCAGTTACTAATCAATTATCTGTGTGGTTCATCTCTGGAGAAAAGATAAAAATACTTTTTTGAAATTCAAGCACTTAAGATTTATCCATGGTTAATGAACTCCAAAGAGGTTTGGCTCATTAGGGGCTCATATTAAAATATAGAACCTTATGGTGCCGCAGTGAACTTCAAACATAAGGCCATGTTGTCCAAATGGATATTGAATTGCTACAACTGCTTTATAGTCTGTGAACATAGTATGCAATTGGACGAACGGAGATGTTAAGGTTGTGTTTGTTTATCTGCTTAACTAAAACAAACATCCTGGTGGTGGGGAAATTATGTTGGCATTATGAGTAAAACAGCCTTTACAGTCATTTTTTTCTGGTGTCTTTTAAGTCATACTCATTCTGCAGATGTCTGGGTTTTGGAGAAATAGCAGAGAAGCTATTGTAATGTGATTAGATGCCACAAAACAGCTGATTAAGCTAGATACAATTTTTTTATGAAAGCTGAGTGCAATAATCAAAAATGATTCACAAAGTTACCATCAATCATATTGGGAGGTAGCTGCATTTTTACAGTACTATAACGTAAGGACAGATTAAAGAATTAAATGGACTCACTGGTGACTATTTAATGAAATGAAAAGAAACTAACAGATTAACAGATTTATAGCCACTTTTAAAGAGCGGTGTCATTTATAGTTGGGAAGATTAAGAGAATGCAACATAATTTATTACACTCGTGAAATTACAAAACCACTCAGAAAACAATAGTCAGCATAGCTCCAAGACAGACAACCCTTGTTATAAACAGAGAGCTGAATACACACAGCATACATGAAGAATGCCAGGGAGCAACTGTGCTCCAGGGTATTGGGAATTACTCCAGAGACCAGCTCAGCTTCAACATTTCATCCTCATGGTTTGTTTTTAAAAGCTTGTTACAAAATCATAAAAGCTGATGTATGTTCTTTCTGCGACAGATAAGGTGCTGTTGGCCTGTAAGTTCAGTAAGACTCATTCTGTTTTATGGTGGTTGTTTTTCATTCTCCTGTGTTGTGTTGTATTTTATGCTGTCTGTTGTAACCTCTTAGCCAGGGCTCCTATGAAAAAGAGATTTTAACCTCAATGGGTCTAAATAAAGAATGGACATGCATAAAGGTTGCGCTCCCCTTTCCAATTCAGAAAAAAAAGAGTGCACCATAGCGGCATAGACCAGGACTGCACCAGAACTATCATTGATGAAGGTGTGGGCTAAAATAAATTACTACTCTCAGTGTAACTTCTCAGTTCAGACCCCAATAGGAACATTTAAAGTATTGAAGCAAGGTAAAATATTTTATCTGTAAAAGTCCCATGTCATATAAAACTGGCGCTTTAGTAGCCCACAGCCAGATGGACACCAACTGGTCATCTTTTTCACTGGCTCCACAAAAGTGAGTCTTCATTGATCATAAGGGCTGTGTTCCAGCAAATCAAACACATTCTTCTCTAGAGAGAAGTTTATGTGTTCAATGGGGTGGGTACAAGATATATTCCAGATCATGTATAATCCTCATTCTTCAGGAATCCCTGAGCCAAATATATTTGGGATACATCAAACACGCTCACGGACACACCAGTATATTTTCACATCACTTTCATGCGCAGAAACAGGAAACACCACAGTGATTCCATTAAGACCATTAAGTCCCCCCTACACAAATCTGTAGCCTCTCTTGCTCAAACTGATTTTTTCTTCCTGAACCAAAATAAATAACTATTATATATTGGCGATAAGGAAGTGGTCATGGTCAACGAGTAGGTGGTCGACCTGCTCAAGCCCACTACATGGTAAACGTTTTTTGAAGTGCAGTCCTTGCTGATATAGCCATTGTCTTTGCAATTCCTAAATAAAAGGAAGCCACCATTCATTTATATGTTTTTTTATATATAAAAAAAAAAAAAATCAGAATCATTGGGATAATGCATCAGAACTCCACAGGCACAGGAGATATAATATGTCCTTTATCAATTAAATGTTAAGCTGCCCAGATGAACTGGCAGTCCGTCGTGTCTCCCAGTTGGTTTGATTTAATAGAGCTTCATAAATAACTTATATTCAACCACTGACACCAAATGTTCTGTATTTAACTCGCCAGGACCCCTCCAGATAGCTCCTGGAAGCCATTGATGTATTTCATGATAATTAATTATTATGTTAAAAATATGTATGCACTGAATATACATTTTAATTAAACATATTTGTAATGAAAAGTGTGAACTAAGGTTACTTACTGCTGTAAAATAGAGTAACATCTCACTTGATTCAGTGCAAAAGCATCCAGTATAACGTTGCATATTGCATTATGTACTCCGTAGATAGACACTTCAAAGAAAGTGCTATCAACTATTCCTTTCAGAATTTTTATAGTAAACAAAATACATAAATGAATAGATAGCTTAATTCTGGTACATGTTATCTAAGATGCACTCGGCTCACAATAATCTGCCAAAAGGGGCTATCAATATTTGAGTCTGTGATGTGTTTCGGTCTTGTTCGGTTTTGTTTGTGTATTATTGTTTTCATTTGCCGTCTCCCATCCATGTGCTCTTGTGTTTACTTCCCCATTATGTCCGCCCCATTTTACGTGTCTGTAATGGTGTCCTATTGACACTGTAGAGTGTCCTATTGAGTGTTTCCGATGTAGGAAATAGCGAATGAGTGAACAAGAGAGAGATTTCGGAGACAGCATTAGTCATCCATCAGAAGATCAGAGTGTAAAGGGTTTATTGAGTGTTCGGAGATTCAAACGCAAAGGTGGGGAGATCAGAACAAGTCAGCTCACAACCGTGAGGACCAATAATTAGGGGAAGAAAATAATAAAAGAAGAAAGAAAAGACAGGAAACGAATTCCTTAAGGCTAACCACCAAAATGAAAATAAACCCACAAAAATGGGCGAACTACTAAAACTAGCAGAATACCAACTAAATCTCCCGAGCTCACGTAATGAGCTAAACACTGGAAACTTAGTAAAACAAAAGAACACTCTCGGCTGCCGTAACTCAAAGCCGGTAGAGCGCAAAACCAAAACGAAAGTACAAAAGAGATAGCACTAAATGCTACCAGGCAGACAACAATCCTATACCTGTTTAAGTAGCTATAGCAAGTCCCCCCTGAACATAAACAGAGTTTAATATCAGGAGGTCGCTAGTTCCTGGCTATATCTGTCTCGAAAGCAATGTCGTGAGACAATAAAGCACCGGAGAAGCGGAAGTGAGAAACTTAAATAACCCGCATGTAGAAGCCCAGGTGAAACCAATAACGAGACTGGTAAACCACGAAACGGAACGTGGAAAAAATCAGATTGATTAACAATTGTGAAGGCTGGACGAGAGCCGCAAAAGAAAAGCAAACAAACAGCCACGAACCACTACAGTGTCACTCCTGATCACTTAAGTGTCTCACCTGCCCTGCTGTTCACCTGTCTCTTGTTTGCTGGATAGTTCTGTGTATTTAAGTTCCACTCTGTCTTGTGTTTGCTGCGAGTTCGTCTCAGTTGATTTTTGTTTCTGTTTTGCTACAAGCCTTTTTTCCAGTTACCTGTTTCCTGCTATCTGATTACCTGTGTTCCTGACTTTTTGCCTGTTTCCTGTTTTTGTCTTTTGATTACAATTCTGTACTTTTGCCGTGTCTTCCTGGTTATTACCGCTCGCCTCCTGACTACGATTTTGCCTGTTGTCTTGGTTTTTCTGCCACAATAAACTTCGGTTTATTTTTGACGTGCTGTCCCGACTGGACCCTGACAAGCACACTGTTAATGTGTTTGCTTCAGAGCATACTGTTCATTAATTAAAAACAGTTTAAGATCTACTTTACTTTTTATTTAATAAAGCTGTTTTAGGCGATGTTGTACACAAGGTTTTAACAATTGTGCTTCACTAAAAAAACTCATTACATCTATATGCATATTGTGCATCTCTTGTGCTTTGTCGTTTTCTATTGCAATTTTTATTATTTTTCATTACACCATGTGCTGTAAAATTAAGCCATCTCCACCTTACTCACTCTAGCCTGAGCCTCTAGCCTTCAATTATCTATTTACTATTTGGTTTAAAATTGAAAGTATGCTTTACATAAATCTTAAAATGAGGAAAGATGGAAACTCAGTCCGTCATTATTTTTTATTATTATTATAATTTTTTTTGCTAGTTAAAATCTGAGAAAATTTTAGAAAAGCAATTCCTATTTTAATTTACCCTTGATTTCTTTCATGGTGCACATTAATGCATTGACACGCTCAACATTTCCCCTTTAAAGAGTTACTTTAGCACAATGGCATGCGGTCATCAAGTTGCTGCAAACAGAATTACCTTTTAGAGTGGGGATAGAAGCTTCGCTTCACTAAAAAAGAGAATGCCAAAGATGTAAAACATAATTTGTGATTCTTCAATCTGATAGCAATCCTTTGAGGAAATATGGTTAAAGATTACTTAAAAGGATATACTGCACCTGACAGTGCACTAACTGATGAAGGCAATAAATTCAGCTCTGGGGACGTGTTACAAATTGCCAACATTCCAGCCACCCAGACTGTGCATATGAGCATGCTTTTACATAGTTTTTCCTCTGAAGAATTATCAGTGCCAAAGTCTACTTTTCCACATTTATACCTTTTGCTTTAAAGTGGAATTCCAGCAAAAAATAATGTTTGATTTGAAGAAGAGTAGCTGCCCTCCTGATTAAAATCAGCCAACTCTCTATCTGTAGTGGGAGCATAGATATAGCCCCAAACTACTGTGTATGTTCCAGGTACCTGCTTTACTGTGTACTACAACGGACGGGTGCTTACAGTTTTGGGCAGGTGTCAGACAATGCCAGTCACAAGTTTCCACTCCCACTGAATACAACCAGAGGTGCTGGGCGTTACTACTAGTCCTGGAAGCTGTTCTTCGAGTGAGCCTAACGTCATTCACTGGCAAGCTAGCCACTACAGTTCTACTGAAAAAAAATGTCACCACCATTAGCTGGAGTCTCTAGAGAAAAATGGGGAAAATACAGCCATTCATCTAGCTTTATTTAGGAAAACACAGCTCTTCATTTATCTACTTTTGGTATAGTTAAAACATTAGCTAGCCTAGCCAGAAGTGGCCATGCTGGGATGGATGATCTTGCAAAACAGAGTCTCAGCATCAGCCTTTATTATTCCAACCCAATTAGCTTAACAAACCAAACCAAAAATAAATTTAAAAAAGATATGACGTGCTAAATACTGAGATGAGCACTCAAATCACTGAGATCCATTCACACGGGGCTAGTATTACAAGGGGACCTCGGAGTTCACCAAAACACAGTAGGTACGTTTTTACTCTTCGGTCAGGAAATAATTACTGACATGGCCGATTCTGACGGGATTAAAATCACTGGAGATGTAGGTAATAATTCCTATTACCAGAAGTCCTTTGGTAAAACTAATTATGTCAGAATATGGCTTTAATCAGTTGTGTCTTGATATGTTTAATAAGGCTAATGTTGTTTAGGTGGAATTCCCCTTTAACAGGTGCTTTCTAAGAAAAATAAGCAGTTCGGACAACATATACCACTTACATTGCTGGTACATCCAAGTAGCAGAAATAATAATCATTTAAAGAGACACAATGAATGTCATGTGATCCTGCAAAGGTGATTATATAGATATGGACTGGTGTGAGATTGTAACAGTATAATACCCATGGCCAAAAATACTGTGGTTTCAAAGTTTATATTTATTTACTTACTATTTATTGATTTATTCTTTTTTTTATTTGGTGAGGTTAAAAGCTGCATCCCAAAAAGCATTTTTCTTCCTTCTTACAGTTGTACAGCTCAGTGGATTTTGGAAGAAAATGGCAACTTGTCCACGAGCATGTAACTCCAAACAGATTTTACTGGTAAGTCACACCAGACACACTGTTTAGTTTTTGTAATTCATTCAGCATCAATTTGTGGATCTAAGCTGCAATTTTGCATTTATAGTACCTTTCTGAAAAATGCCTACTGCAATCCCCCCAAACAAGTACATTACGAGGATGCTTTTTTTCAAGATAAACCAAAAAATCTATATATGAACATTAATTTCCTGTGGGCATGCTTTGCCCACTTATCACATAAGCATTTTAAATTAACAGATTGACCTATGAACACCTGGGAGCACAGCACAAATTTACACTATGTCAAATGCATGCATTTCATTGGGGTGCTTGGTATCTAATCACCAGATTTAAATGAAGACATAGTGACAGTTGCTGTATAGCAAACAGGCTGGAGGGTGAGCAGATGAGACAACAAAATGAACCAATGGCCATTTTCCTTCCTTTATTTTTGGAATTTGGAAAAGAACACACTTAAAAACTTTTTAAAAAAGTTAAAAAAAAGTACACAGATGCAGAACATGGAAAAGAGAGTCACTCCATAGAGACTGTGTGGACAGTCATATAGCCATAGCGGTCCTCTTTTTTTTGTTGAAAAGTCAAAAAGCTTGTTGGGTTCACATATAGTAGATCTCTCTGTCAAAGCCCAATTTTTGCCATGTATTGGCCAGGTGTCTTTATAGATGGCAACATGCAGCAGCTGGGGATGATTGCTAATAAGCCACAGCTGTGCATTCATGGAGTCCAGGCTGTCACTGTCCATGCTGTTCAATTCCTCAGTTGCTTTGCAAGGCAGAAGGAACCTCTGACAGCTGCTCCACCACCTCCATCCTCCAGCATTACAGTCTTCCTCAAAGAAATCACCATTTGATCACGCCCAGCATTCCTGGTATATGTTCAACTATCGTGGCTAAAAATAGTATAGCAATGCATAAGTATGCACAAACCACCATGATAAGCAAAATTTCGACATTTCAGCTCAATAAATAGTAATCAATACGATTATAATTATCAAGGCAGGCATGTTGGTTACATCCTAAAATACAGGCAATACAACCTGGGTTACTCATAATTCAGGGCCATAATGCTATGATTGCAGTTGATGAACATTCAATTTGGTGGGAAGTAGGAACCTTGGGCTTTTATCCATTTATTTTTTACAAGGGGACAAATTGAAAGTTGTCTATTACCGGGCCTGAATAGTCCCTGATGGACACTGCACGCTCTGCACTAAATGTCTTCCTTTATTTCTACCTCAGGTCAGTAATCGGCCTAGACAAGGAATCGGATTTAGTACACGTGGAGGCCCACTCTGCTGACGGACGTGAGTAACTGTTCCTCGGGCAGCACTGAAAATCACTTACCCTTACAACTTTAAGGACTCAGAGGGCTGAGGAGGTCAGCTTAGACAGGAATTCCACTGTGGGTCTAAAACATGTCCTGGAGGTATTACACTGGCTTATGCAACTCAAAATATATCACTTGATAGATTATTAAAAAGGATTTTCATTCCATCTCCCTAAGGGTCTTAATGTCATCACCATAATTCAAAATGCTCCTTCCTTCAAGATACTTTAGATATTAAGAAACACAATGTTTCTAATTAGGATGTTTAGGCTATGAGCACATCGCATGAAGGCTAATTGTTCACTTCCTAATTAAATATAAACCAGAGAAATTAAACATTTTAATGAAAAGTAAACATTATAATGTCTACATCCCCTCTATCTGAGGTTCAGTAGATTTTTTATTTTTTTTACTGTTTAGGACTATTCACAGTGATTATTTTAACTCATGCAATGTGTTCTAGGTGCTTACAAATACTGTTACAATTAGATGTTCATATTATCAGTCAATGTACAGTGTATACATACCTGGTATATGCATGTTCTTTAACACATTTTATCTGAATGAATTCATAAATGTAATACATGCAGAAATATGAGGTTTGCTTTCTTAAGAATGCTCATGAACACCAACAGACAGTGTTGTTTAGCTCTGGAAATACAGAAGGGAATTTGCTTTCATCTAAGAATAATGTAATTGGCTTGAAGGGCAGGAAGTACTGATAAAAATGCAGGGAACCTCTTTGTACTGCTGGAGATGAAGAGTGCCAGGTCTTATTGGAACCAGAGATAAAACAGTCAAAGTCAAATACAACTTTGATAAACACCACTTTCTGCAATTACAAAGACTTCAAATATCACCTCCTACACTTCATGCCAGTCTGTGCCTGTGCATTGTATGTGAAATAATGTCTTAACATTTGACCTTACATATGCATGATGTTTATAAGCTACAATTTAGAAAAAAAATTAGTAGAAAGAGCCATGATCCACCTAGGTAGCTTAGGTACTTGGTAGCTTAAATGGGTGAGTAAATACAGTGCCCACCAGAATTATTGGCAACCCTGGAATATGAGCAAAAAAGGCTATAACAAATGTCTTTGTCATTTATCAGTAATTACACTCAAGATATGAGAAAAACTTTTAATTTAAGAAAAAATATTACTAAAACTAGTAGAATACAAACAAAATCTCCCAAGCTCACGTAATGAGCTAATAACGGGAAACTTCGTAAAATAAAAGAACACCCTCGGCTAATAATAGCCGGAAGAGTGCAAAACCAAAAAGAAAGAACAGTCTCAGAGAGAACATCAAAGAAGAAAAAAATAGATAGCACAAAACACTACCAGGTAGAAAACAATCTTATAACCCATTAAGTAGCTATAGCAAGTCCCCCCTGAACATAAACAGTTTAATATCAGGAGGTCACTAGTTCCTGGCTATACCTGGCTCAAATGCAATGTCGTGAGACAAACAAGCACCAGAGAAGCGGAAGTGAGGAACTTAAATACCCCGCAGGCAGAAGCACAGGTGGAAGCAATAATGAGGCTGGCAAACCACGAAACGGAATGTGGAAAAAATCTGATTGATTCCCAATCATGAAGGCAGGACGAGAGCTGCAAAAGAAAAGAAAACAAACAGCCACTAACCACTACACAGATAACACACAGATTAAATTTGATTAATTATAAATCAGGCAATGGCTATATAAAAATTGCTTCATATCTGAAACTATATATTTCCACCATTAGGGAAACAATTAAGAAATTTAAAGCAACTGGAGCTGTGATGAACCTGCCTGAAAGAGTATGCGAGAGTAGTTAGCCTCTACGCACAGTGATTGTTCAAAATTTGTCCAAGGATCACAGTTTCAGAATTCCAGAAGTTGGTTACATCCTGGGGTCACCAAGTCTCCAAAAGGTAGATGGCACCACTATGCCAACAAGCTATTTAGAAGGCTTGCCAGAAGAAAGCCTCTGCTGTCATCATACCACAAATGTACAGTAAGTGCCTGCAGTTTGCTAAATGTTACTGGAATATAGATTGGAACTGGGTGCTATGGTCAGACAAGATGAAAATTCAGCTTTTTGGTTTAGCGGTTGGTTTGGTGTAATAGGAGGCATATTCTAGTCTCCTGACCTGAATTGAAAACCTGTGGGGTGCGCTGAAGAGGAGAGACCACAAGCGAGGACCAAGGATCTGGAGAGATTCTGTATGGAGGAATGGTCACAAATCCCGAGCTACATGTTCTCCAACCTCATCAAACATTACAGGAGAAAACTCAGTGCCATTATCTTTGCAAAGGGAGGGTGACACGCATCTTCAAAATATTTTTATTTTATTTTGCATTAAAGCTTTGTTTTTCCTCTGATAGAAGACATTTGATAAACAATAAACTGAATTGAATCCTGCATTTTTGCTCATAAGTTTGTAAATACACTGCCTACTGACACGTACAGCACATTGTACCCCTGTAGGAGGGAGTAGGCTTATATAAGCATATATGTGTTTTTACCAGGCTCTTCAGGATATATGCAGTGACCGTTGACCCTTTTTATGGTTGTGATATAAAAAAATTAGATGTTTGCCATGTTCCTAATTATTCAAATTGGCATGTAAGTGAAGTACAAAGTTGTGGCAAGCGAATAAAGAAGAATAGACTTTGGTCTCACAAAGTCCTATTTATAGAAATGTATAGAGTGGAAGTTAGCTCTTGCGCTACTCTAGCGATTACTTGGTTTATTGTATTGCACCTTCTTGGGACCTCAACAGATGGAGTGAGAACTGTATTTTATTTAATTTTCTGAAGAATCAATAAAGATTTGAAGGCTTGAACAGTTTGTTGTTTAGGTTCCATTCACCTGCTAGCTAGACGTCTAAATAAGATAACTATTTTGGCGTGCCTGGTAGTCACCTCCGATTGGCGATCAGTACAAGCCCTATTGATTTAAATTGTAAAACTGCAGGAAGTCACCTGAGCACCTAATGGCAATATAATTATTTCTGATGTTTATATATATATATATATATATACTTTTTTGTTGTTGTCTGTTTAACTCATTAGGGGCCCACTATGTGACCTGTAGGATTCAGGGATGTTCAGAGTCCAGTAGAAGTTATCCATTCCCAGGGCATATAGACACCAGTTCTCTGGTGGTCCAGGATGACTTCATTTTCGTTCAGGTATGGGAGTGCATTGTACAGTTTTTATCTGGGAAAAAAAGTTTCACCCAAGGCTCTAAAGTCAACCCTGTACCATTATCTTGAATTTCATTCATCTATAATAATTAGGTGCTAAGTAAGATGCTGTTGCTGCTGGTGTCTTCTTCTTTTTCAGTTTTTTATATTTTGTCAAATGCTAGAGCTGAAAGATTAAAAAATATGAAGTATGATCATTGAATTAATTTAATATATGAAATATCAGAACTGAGTTAACCCCATAGCCTGCATTTTGTTTGCAATAATCTTACAGTGGAGTGCTCTCTCTCTCTCTCTCTCTCTCTCTCTCTCTCTCTCTCTCTCTCTCTCTCTCTCTCTCTCTCTCTCTCTCTCTCTCTCTCTCTCTCTGTCTCTCTCTCTCAGCTCTCCTCTTTTATATTATCTGTTCAAAATTAGATAGCAAATTGGTTGTTTCATTTCATGATGAGGGCCCTTATGTCATCTTCAAAAGCCAACAGCAAGTCTAAGCAATAACTGAAACTTCCTGTTTTTGTGTGGGAGGGAGAAGAGCTTTTCTGTGATGTGGGTGAATGTTACATATCTAAACGCTGAAAGAGAATGTGTGTCATGTTACGTTCAATTTTTGCAAGTACCTTTTTCAGCAGGGGGAAGTTCAAGATTTTTCTTGGCAAAAATATTAACGATACCGATTTTCCAAGTCTGCTTCAACACCTCAGAGAAAAGAGTAGAAACAGTGTTTCAGAATGAAATATCTTTCCATGGTATTCTATGAACATGACTGTCATTCAGTGAGAGGATTAATGTATTAATATGTCAAACACAATATCTTTGCAAAGCTTTCCAAATTGTTCATGCCAGTTAGAAAATAATTACTCATAACATTTTCTGTTTAATTCACGGAATGTATTGCCCAATTAAAATGACCAATTAACATATTAATCGGTTAAGCAATTACTCAACTTTAGTCACCAACAAATTTTATATATAGACCAGGGACCTGATCTGTCTTTTTAAAGTGAAATTTTAATATGTTAAATATGTAATGCAGATGCTGTTGTCCAGGTAAAAGAAAGTAATTCAAAATCATCAGCCTGCGGATTGTTAAATCTGGAGTATTTGCAGACACGTACCCTATAACTTATATGCAGATGGGTACTATAAATAAAGGTTTTGTTATAAGTGTATTGTGATTTACAGTATCACCTGCAAGCAAGACATCCTTTCATAGCTACCATTAGCCCGTTACACGGAAATGGTGATGGGAAACCTTCCCATCTTTATCAGCTAGACTGGCAGCACATAACGTTAATCAAATGATTATAGGTTTCAAGCACTGAGTGCGGTAAAAATAAAAGCACTCTTCCAACTCGATAGCAGTCAATGGCCTTCAATTAACATGGCTTAATATTAATATTTAATGAAGAGGATTTAAGTTTACTGATTAATCTACCAGTGAATTCAGAAATAGAAAAAAAGCCAATGGTATTTTTAGTAGGTTGACAGCCCAATAAAAAAATTCTAGTGATACTTTTATTGAAATGAAAACATATTTTTTTCCCCCCTCATTAATAGTGGTGATCACTGAACTCAAACTGTGTTCATGAAGAAATAATATATACATTTAATTAAAGCTGGGGACTAATGATGATCGAATCATTTTTCCTGTTATTTTCAGATTGCAATATCTATTTTGCCAAAATGTTGCTTATGATATAATGTTGTTGTGATATATCTGCCATAATCCAGGTAAATGTTTTGTATATAGAACTTAATTATTAGACGTTTACTTATTTCCATTAAGTGTTGTCTAACAAATTATGAATAGTGTGTAAATCATAGAGAGTGACTTTCCTCACAATTTATAAAATATAATACGCCATGGGGGCGTACATAAGGACAAAACAATATATAATTATACATGTTGTTTATATATATATATATATATAATTTTGCCTGTCATATTTAGTTTTTCATCCAGTTCTCCATTTTCTTTTTAAAAATGTCCCAGTTGTTGTTGTCAAAGGCATTTAAGAGGATGAACCATAGAGCTACTCAGGGGTTTTTGTTACACTTCAGAGCATGTTCATTATGCATGCCATGGCTAGACAATGTGTGATCTATCAATGTCGACACTAAACCCTTGCTTATCTGGGTCATACATGTGATTGATGTATGCAAAACTGGAGCTCTATGCCAACAGTAAAAATTAGCATCAACTTTACAGCAGGGCAGATAGATGGGGCCCCTTGTTAAGATGTAAAGGCTATTTGTGAATATCAAGCTTAACCAAGCTGCATGTTCATTCTCTCTCTCTCTTGTCGTTTTTTTCTGTTGATGTTCAAAGATTTGTGTTGATTACTTTTTTGTCAATGTATTCTTTGTGATAATGTGTGCGTGTACGTTCATTAATACATGATGCCAAATGACTGAAGCGTACTTGGATACTTTTACGCATGAGATCAATTGACTCGGTGTACATGCAAAGAAGACAACACGTAAGCTTTTATATTGTTATTTTTTAGGTTACCACAGCAGGACGGGCCAGTTACTATGTATCCTATCAAAGAGAAGCATTTTTGCGAATTAAACTACCCAAGTACTCCCTTCCCAAAGTAAGTAAATTGTCTGTGTCATGTGGAATAATGATTTTGACCTTTTATATCCTTTTGTTGTGAGGACATGCTTTAGGTATCCATTCATAAATCATGCAATTCCTATTTAAATTTTAAGCGAATTTTCTTGCAGATACAAGATCTATAAATTGGATACAATGGATACAATTTAATTATACTCAGCTATGATTCGCCCACCCAAGAGCTGCACATTTCTGCTAATTACCATCTATTAATCCCAAAAAGACACACATCCATTGAGCCACTTGAAGTATTTGCTACTGCAACAAACCAATCACACTTTGGAAGGTTTTACATGTTAACTTGTGGCCTGGATTTTGACTCATTTAAATGAATACCTTAATTTGTATTTCAGTGAGTTATGTAAGTGTGGTAAATTCGGCAGTCAACAACAGTACCATGTCAAGGAATGTTAAATCAAGCCTTGATAAGCATTGGATAACCAGCTGCTGTATAAAGCATTTCACTTCGGAAAACAAGAGCTGCTTAATGATTGTGTGAGAATAGAACTATTGAACAAGATGATCATGGCTTAAATTTCTATGCTAAAATTGAGATGCTGGGGATTAGCACAGTGTTTTTTTTTTATGTGTCTGTGATAAATCCCAGGTGTTTGTTGTGGTTGACCTCATTACATTTCTACATAATGTTATGCATTCAATAGATGGAATTCTATGGGGGAGAAGTCTTAGTTCCACATGAGTAGCTCCTGTATACTGCATGCAAATTCACATAAGGAATATTTGGAACATTTTGTCTTTTCGAAGCTTATTAACAGCAAGATTCAGCAGCAGAAGAGACAAAAATATACTATTAAACAAATAATTTGCAGTACTGTAGTAAAGTAATGCAACTGAGCAGGGTGTGTGCAAAGTCACTTTAATATTTTCCAAACACCGTCAGATTTTTCCCCTCATTTTGATTTTGAGCTGTCACTTAACAAATATCGCTCAAGTTCCTTGCAATATCTGAGTTTCATATATACAGATCATTTTGCTTTCATACATATATACTCTGCCCAGCGGTTCTGCATTCCTGGTGGTGTTCCTGCGTTTCTCTGCTCTTTCATGGCAGGAAGGAAACAACAGCAGTCTACGTTTTACACAGGGTAGTCATATCTCCAGTACTGTATGGGTCATTTAGGGGAACAGGAACACAAGTTAACATTGCCAAATCAAATAATGAGGGAGTTTTTTAAATTAACAGAAAGAATAGACAAACCATTTTACATAGTAATTAAAATTAATTTATTGAATATGTTGATGAATCAATATGTGAAAGAATGGTATCAGCCAACTGATAATAATAAATGATTGTTTGGGAAAAAAAAGAAACGTACTATATATCTTGTGAAATATAAATGTTTGTTTTAATTAAAGTTATGCTAAGAGTATTTTCAGAGGAGTTGACAAATAGTTTTCCATTGTTTCTGAAACCTAATTTTCACACGAAGCTAGTTGTGCTAGTTTATAGCTCATTACTAGGTGTGTGAGACATAGAAGTTGACACATTTAACTAATAAAAGGCCTATTTCCTTTTTAAAAAATATGGGAAATGAAACGGAATGCACTAAGACACAATTTGCTCTTAGAAAAGGACATTTTGAAAAGAATTCCACCATATTTTACAGAACTCTTTGTTTATTTTTCTTGTTGCTTCAAATGCCCAAACGTCAATTTTGTCTTCGAGATGCACATCTTTAAACTTACCATGGAATTTTTTTTTAATTATTAAAAAAAATTCTGAATCCCTTTTAAAGCTTTAAATCCATCTGTTGTAACACATATAATAAAGCTCTGAAAATGACTCCATAGGCTCCGGCTGTAAAGGTTCTACTGTCTTTAAAAAGGTCAACCATTGCTGATGGAATGTGTAAATTGGTAACTTGTCAGCATGCAAGGTATAATACATTTTTATAAAGCTCTGCACTGGCAGCAGCCATACCACCCCAAAGTCTTGTTTATGTCAAAATGCTGAATTTAAGCAGGTGTGGGCTTGGTTGCTACTTGGATATGAAACATCTTGGGAGGTGTCTGCTGAAAGAGGTGTTGAGTAGGGGGCACTCTTCCCTCTAGACGAGGCATCTCAATCTCAAATCCTGGAGGGCCACTGTGTCTGCTTGTTTTTGATGTGTTCCTGCACTTAGTTAAGTCATTGATTGGCTAAAGAGTCTGCACATCTTGTTTCCAATGCCTAAATTGGCTACTGATTGAAAGGAAATCACAGTAAACCAGCACAGACTGCGGTCACCCAGGACTGTTTCAGACCCCTGCTCTAGACCAATTAGAAATCCAATATCCCAGCACAGTGTTGAGGGCAGTGGCAGAGATGGGGCCCGTGGCACCATCATGGAGAGGGGGCCCTACATCAATACGTCCGTTCTTGCGCAGGCCCTTACATTTGAGAAATTCTTTAAGCGTCAGAAAACATACTTCTGTGTTTCAAATGACTCATCTCCATCATGGTTATTTCTTTCTGGCACTTTCTTTGTACATGATCATGTCAAACTATTCTATAGAATATACAATAGGGTTTCTGCCTATTCTACAATAGGTCAGACTCTTTACTTCAACTAAGCGAATCAAAATGGATTATAAACACAAAAGTGGATCTCAAAAGAGAAAACGGACCAGGTGAAAAAGGTAGCTAAGTGTGTGACTTTAAAAGCAGTCGCCAAACCCTGCGACTGTTTCAAAACATCTGTCTGACCACTGCAGCAGGGATATGTCAATAACCTTTCCTGCTCAACTGCTGTCATTCAGAACCTGTTCAGATAGCTCAAGACACACCTCAGTCTCCCAACTTGTGAAAATGCTTATTGTGGAACACCACTTACGTCTACCTTCGATGAGGTGTGTAGGCTACTGCACTGCTGTTGTTTATGACATTGCATGTACAGTTGCAACCATTTTCTAAATTAAAATTATTCAAGAACTACCTCAGGAGCAGCATAGAACAGGAGAGACTGGATGGACTGGCAATGTTTCTGGATTTGAAGGAGATTGATGATGATTTTGCCCAACTCAAGTTATGTAACAGTAAGCCTTGATAATAACATTTTGGTTAAGGATAATCGTAATCCACATGCATTATTTCTTAAAGTGAAAGCACCAGATCATTTTCAAGATCCAAAGCTATAAGTAGGGTTGGTGAATGTGTTTTAGTAAATAATATATATTTTTTATGATCCCCACATCATTTAAATCTTGGAGAAATTAATAACATTCTCATTGTAGCCTATACATGGCCTAGCATGCTACAATGTGCGCTGCTGTGCCAAACCATACCTCTTTTATGTGCTTTTTGGTCTGACGTGTTGTGTTGTGTTGTGTTGTGTTGTGTTGGCCTAAGCAAGCTATAGGCCTATCTAGTTGGGATGTTTTTTGTTTCGGTGACCGTTTGTTTACGTTTCCGCCTGCCTGCGACTGAGCATTGTTCATGGTTCTAAAGTCTACTGACGTACTTTCCCAATTACCTAACTCCACTCAAAACACATTTTATTTATAACAAAAAACTAAGTTTTAAGTGAGATGTTTGGCTTGGTCAAAAGCTGCAAAAGATAGGAAATTCAAATGAGCACCACCAAGCCAAACTTCAGCTCTCTACACTATCAGGGATTTCCAGTACTTCGTTTTTACATCTAATTGCTATACAGTTCTGTAGCTATGTTAGTCTGTATTTGAAACAACATGTATTCATCACTGAGCAGATTGGTTATGTAAATATCTAGGCCTAATGGTGCATCGTGCGTGTGCCTGCATGCGTCTGAGGGTGAAAGGGGGCCCGTACAACATCTTGCACAGGGGCCCGACATAACTAGCTTCCGCCACTGCATGAGGGCACTGTGCTGTCAAAGGAGCCGTCTTTTTGGATGAGACCTCAAGCCAGGTACTGACTCGCTGTAGTCATTAAAGATCTCATGGCATTCACCCCTGTGTCCTAGCTAATTCCCCCAAAAATCGGCTCTATAGATCTGACCACCTAATCATCACAACCCCTTGGATTCCCTACCCAAATGGATTCCCCAGGTGATCACCGTAAAAAAGTTCTCTGTCAGTCTACCTGATAAAATAAAGGGGAAATTTATAATAAGTACAGCTCATCAGAATAATGCATGGCTTCGACAACTTTCATTTTCCGGTTATGACTTTCTTGCAGGACTGAAACCAGGGATTGATAATAAAGCTTTTTTTACACTGATGATTTATCTAAGTTTGATTAATCAGACATGGTATTGGCATACATACATTTCTGATAAGGAATTAGATTCACAAATATGATTGTTTGAATGTAGCTTATGGTTTTCTGCAGGGTTGCCAAGTTTTTTATCAAGCCTACTTTTGGTGTTATAGGAAATCTAGGACGTTTTGGCACTGCGATGATAACAAGCAGTCATTTATTAAGAAACACAGAATGACTTCAAATTGTATTTTCATTTGCATATATGAACCTGTCAATATATCTGGTTGGAAACTGGTTGTTGAAAAAACAGAAGCTAGGTCAATTTAAATCTCTCCACTGGATCTTTAAAATAGGCAAAGGCAATCAGTAAGACAGTGGTTACTTAAGGTCTTGGAGACAGTAGTTTCTTCAGGTCTTGGAGACAGTAGTTACTTTAGGTCTTGGAGGCAGTAGTTGCTTTAGGTCTTGGAGGCAGTAGTTACTTCAGGCCTTGGAGACAGTAGTTACTTCAGGTCTTGGAGGCAGTAGTTACTTCAGATCTTGGAGAACTTTAGGTTGTGAAGGTAAAAATATGGGGAAGCCCTCTCTGCTCCTTCCCCATCACACCTCCAGACATCAACCATGTTGTGGATTACCATATAACAGAGGGGTATGCAGTGTAGACACTGCAAGGTACAAGAGCAGATGAAGCGCAAGTATGGGATTAATTTAGAGACAGCACGTCAGCACAACAGCCAGACGCCTGTGGAGATGCCAGCATCATAGAGTGGAAATTGATGTGTGCCTCTCCCAGCTGAAAGACATGAAATGTCAGTGTTTTTGTCTCTGAATCACTGGAAGCAAACACTGCTTAGGGTAAATTGTACCCTTTCACGGTATAGTATATTACCTCCATGTGTGCTTACAATTCCTATGATACCTTTTTAAATAAATTTTTCCTTTTGAACAGACCATCGTCACACTCAGAACTAATGTTTGTTTCTCTTACAGGATATGCACATCATCAGCACAGATGAGAACCAGGTCTTCGCAGCTGTACAAGAATGGAATCAGAATGACACGTACAACCTCTATATATCAGATACGCGCGGGGTCCATTTCACTCTTGCCCTGGAAAATGTGAAAACCAGTAAAGGTGTTGAGGGAAATATAATGATCGACCTGTATGAGGTACGTGTCAGCCAATGCAGTCTGAAGCTGCAGGGGGAAAAAATGACATTTAATTAAAGTTATTCCAATTCAGTTGTTATTTAGCTGCCAAACAAATCAAATTACATTTATTACATTCAGTGAAATCCAATCTTCCTGCTACCAGCCCCACAAAATATTTGTAGATTTAAAAAATAGAGAATGCATTTGTAAGACCCTCTGTCCACAGAACGCATATCAACACTCACAGGACCCGGTTCAATTAAAAAGCAATTTATTCAAAATAGATTAGTTAGAAGCTGAACAAACAACACCCAACTTAGTTCAGATACGAGAGCTGAAAATCTGAGTTTTTGTGCAAACAGAATTAATAATATCATAGCATTTTATACCACATAATTAACACCTATCTCATTGTTTACCCAATTAAAAGAAACATATTCAGAATCAATTAGCTATTATTTAAGCAAATCCCAAGTGAATAGTGTAATCTAGTTTATATGACTGAAAATGTTTTCCTGTACAAAGGTCAATCTGATACATGGTGACCCAAAATTAAACTAAATAATTTTCTATAATTACAGACACTGACAGTTTTGTTTTTGCTTCCTCATTAATGAACATTCACGGTTATAGCACCATTGTAATTCAACATATGACGGGATAATTAACCGTGATTCCTTTAAAACAGACCAATCATTATGAATTTTATTCCATCCAACAAATTATTATCCTATAATTATTTGAATGAGAGTAGCATGAAAATTCAAAAGAGCAAACAGCAGGTTGCCACAACACAACTGTCAACCCATGGCAGAAGAATAGGTTAGCCAAATGACAATGCACTCAATATAATGCATTTACGCAATGCCTAAATACACACACGCACATGCACGTTGTGCAAACTGCTTGTTAAAATGCTTTTATGGTCTTTGATGGAAAGTCACATATGTTAACTTTAGATAGAGTCACATGCTTTCTAAAAGACATGCATTTATTTAGAAACAGTTCTGTATATGCAAATGCACCTTTAGCCATGATGAATTCATGTGTTGTCACACATAACCAGGCACATAAATATCCATGGATGCACACTTTTTTCTTTTGCTTGAGGGGTTGTTTAGGGGTAATACATTGTTTTTACATTGAATGACAGCTTCTCATTAACTGCTGCTGTCCAGTCAGCGGCTCATGTCCTCTCTGTCAAATGCAACACCTATTAATGCCACTTATGTGGCTTCCTTTGCAATAGAATGTGTCTGCATACTTTGCAAACAGTATTTGATTATATTTTCGGTTCAGCTGAAATGGTTGGAACAATTTTTGATTTGTTGTGTGCTTTTTAAGTTTTAAGTCACAATATAAAAGGTATAAAGCGTCTTGCCAACAGAAGATGTGATAAGCATTTTTAAAAAAGCTAAGAAATTAAATTGGATCTTCTGTTGAATATATTATTGCTTTGCTTCTTTCCCTTCCCCTAGGTATCAGGGCTCAAAGGAATACTCATTGCCAACAGAAAGCTTGATAACCAAGTGAGAACATATATCACTTATAATAAAGGTAGAGACTGGCGTTTAATACAAGCTCCTTCAACAGGCCTAGCAGGCAACGACATACACTGCATTTTGGTAAGCATGGTCTGGTATTATTGTATTAACTAATTATTGTTTTTGGTTTTTTTGGCTAACTTTACATCTTTTCATCATAAGTTGTTCTTTGCCGTCTTCTTGGTGATATCACACTTGTGTGTTTCTATGATTAACACTGACGTTCTCCACTTTTTTCAGTAGCTCTGGATAAGAGAATCCGCTAAATGATTGTTTGTAATGAAATGTAATCATGGCGTGAATGCCATTTTTTGTTTGTTTATTTTGTCATATAAAAGGATGAATTATCTACGAAACTCATATTTCCCATATACAAATCAGTTTTCAGAACAATAGGGTTTTGCCCATGCAGGTAGGGCCAAACCTTTTGCCCACATATTTTCTCTTAAACATATCTCCATTACCATTATATAAAAGCATATGATCACTCACAATGTACATAAAGCCTGTATGAAATATTAATGACATATTTATCATCAAAGTATAATATATCTACAAATCATTGAACATGTTTGCAGGATTTTTTGTCAAATGGAGTAAAAGTGTTGTGGAATTAGGAATTCCAATTAGGAATGTATCTTTCATTACTACTCTACCACATCAGTACAACAATAAGGCATTTGCTTCTCACATTATTAGGCATTATTTCTCTGTTTGGCTTCACTAGACTGCATCACAGCCTCTGTTACCAGCCCTTTAACTACCCAATGTGTCCATGGCAGAATACTTTCCATACTTTCAGGCTATCCTCAGTTTCTGTGGTCTGCAATGAGTCTGAGCTGAGGTGTTTGTTGCCTCTGGAAACAGGCAGAAAACGTTAGTTTACTCATCATAAACCCATCATCCTCCTGTGACACTAGAACTACAAGTCTTGACTGGAGCTTGTAATTACTCTACAGTGACTGTCTGTAAGTCAGTATGGCCCTCTGCATGATTCATTTTCCAGTCTTCCATGGATTCTGCACCATTTCTCACAAACTACACAACCTTTAAAAGCAAACCCTCAGTCTCTATTCAGTTTCACTATAATGCATTTTTGGCCTCAGCTGCAAATGACAAAATATAGCATGGTGTTTTGTTTTGTTACACAATATTTTTAAAAAAAATACTTTTCCGTAGGCTACTGTCAACCTATGTTTAGAATCAAGCAAAGATAAATGAGTGAAATTGAGGACAACATACATTTCAGTTGGAATAAATCTGCTCCTTAACCCTGCACCCTCACAACACACAACATTTAGACGGCTTCTCAATCACACACCCGGAAACGGTGAAACTGAGGGAATGCAATAACAGAAACAATTTATTTGTTGAACTACCTTGTATAGGTTGTATAAAAGCCATCCATGCATTAGCTGCAGAATGCATTTATCTTCAAACAAACTACTACAAGGTTCTTTCAGGCCATGGATTCAGCCCATAGAAATTACGCTGAAACATATGTGAGCAAACACATAATGGATGAATTCATGTACAGAGTCTATTTATATATGGATTTGTAAGTGCATTTAGTAGTCTCAAAATGTACTAAGAAATAAACTTCCTTTTCCCTCAAGGACATCTTAATTGATTACAGATTGATAACAATTAGATTGTGTATACACATATGGTCATTAAAGATGAGCAAACTCTTCAACAAGCAATTAATGTGATTGCTCCTGTGTGCTTGCAGCCTGCCTCTGATTCCTGTTGAAAAGCTCCTTTGAAAGCTTTTTATTGATATTTTTTAGTAGCCACCAATGAATTAATACAGCCAAGGAGACAATTGCATCTCAGGGAAACGGTTAAAGGTTGAATTTAATTGTGCATTGAAGTGACATTCTAATTGCATGCTCAGTTTTTTTTTCTCCCCTTTTAGATTTGAAATCTCAGTCCTGTTGTCCTTGGTGTCCTCATTAACGACGTCATGCTATCGTTTGGAAAGATGACTTTTCTTCTCTGTGGTCTCTGAACTTATATAATTGTCTTTGGAGGGTTTTCCCTGGCCCTGGGGAATTCATTGGGGTTTTATGGAAAGTAGCTACCTCTTCGTTTAAACAGCAGATAAAGGCAATTAAACACACTATCTGCTGTCCTCTTTTTAAACGAGAGTAAAATTCTCATTGAAACATAATTGCATGGTTTCGTGCTGGAGAGGACCCCCCCAGCTCCATGGATGGCAACATTAAGAACAATAACTATACTCTTTACCATTTAATTCAGTTCATACACCAACACTAGGAAGTTCTGAGATAACTGCCAAGATTCGTCTGAGTATCAATAATACTGCTACATCTCATTGAATATAGACAATGTAGTATTTTTATTTCAGCTGTTGAAGCTTTGATTTGAAGAATGCCTAAGGCAATTGTGATGCACATCGTTTCATACTTTGCCTTTGTCTCTTGATCTCGCACATCGTTAAGATTAACATATCATGCAGTGTACACCCACACAAAAGAAAAGGCCACGCCGTTGTTTTTATACGTATGTATTGCCAGTGACAAAATCGCAAGTACTATGTCACATTTACTTCTCAGTAATAGGTGCTTGTTTATTAGGGGGCTCCCTAACAGCTCAGTCATTAATAAGGCTCACCATGGGTGCTATAGTTGCAGGGTTGAGCTTTGGCTGCATCGCTAGCCCACGATGGTTGAGATTCTGCTGTTGCGGTATACAACTGGTCTTGCCATTCTAGGGTTGAATGAGTTCCTCTGGGTACCACTGAAATAGTTTGTTCTGAGCAATACGCCGGGTGCCAGCGGTCAGTGATGTCCTAGCTCCTGTCTGTAGTACTGTGTGGACTGTATGGTGTAGAGTAATCCTTTGCTCAGAGGTCAGTGTATTGGTGTAGTGCACATGCCAAACAGTGTTTTTTCATGGGACAGTGGTACAGAGCTGACTACACAAGCCTAATTGACTATTCCAAATCGTATAAAGAATATGTATAAAGGGGATGAAAAGACAAGGTGGGTAATTTTATACAACTGGACTATAAAAAGTGTATTTTTAAGTTAAGGCGAGACACTACAGGTGACTAGGGTAAAAAATTAAACTAAGAGATATCACAATGAAACTTCCCCAGTTGATTACTTATATTAAGACAAGAATGTTTTGTATTACAAGTTTTCAGAAATGTTATGTTTAAATATGCAAATGAGGCATTATCTACTTAAATATGCACTAATTTGCATACAATTCCAGAACAGAAATCTGAACATTGGATAAAGCCATTTTCAAAATTATAGTTTATTTTTGTTGACATATTAGAGCCAAAGGTTTTTACAGAGGGGATTTTTGATATCTCTTTTTATCACTCCATAAATCAGAAAATACTGTCAACAGTCATAAAAAATCTATTTTTGCCATGTTTTTACGAATAAAATGTGATATAAATCAGGCTATGAATTATATATCAACAAACCCTTCTGTAAAAACCTTCAGAATATAGATATGAATAAAACTGGAAAGTTTGGTGTATGTGAGTGCTACTGAAGTGGAGATTTCTGGCTCAGAGTATGAGGAAAAACTCATTTTGAGAAAACGGCCTTGTAAAATTCCATACATTTTTATTGGAAACCACTATTTACAGACACAATATCTAATCAAATACTTAGCAACAACAATATATCATCATCTAAAACTCATCAAAAATTCATAACTGAATGCATGTATGGCCCATCATATCATCATGTCAATATCTAAAACGCGCACATTCACATCAAACGCCACATCGTTCCTGGTTGAGTCTTGGATACGCGTGGATGTATACATACTTTTGCGGTACTGATCTCTTTTGCACAGACTGCACTCAAGAAGCAAACTGCTACAGAACCCCTGATTCTGCGGATCGATGATAATTTGAAGCCCTGTCCCTGCACAATTAGGACAAATCAACCCACCGATCAGTTCATTCAAACGCGCTACATGAACTATCACTGCTGTGTGACATGCTGGTCACTCCCGCTGTCGAAACACTTCTGCTTTCCAAGTGACAGCTTACGCATCGATGCACTTTGTGAAGGCATTTCATCTTCTTCTTCATTATATAACTGTTGTCGTCTTTTCTGTGAGGTTTTTACACGCACTTTCGGCATTTTGGCAGGTCCCGCGGAGAAAAGCAATTTCCGGAATGTCAGAGCACGTGATGCATCTGAACCAATCACGTTGTCAGAAATCTGCACCAGCCAATGAGAGCTCGTTGTTGGGGGAAAAACCCCCTTCGTATTTTCACTATTGGTTGCTGATACAAAGGAAATGACCATATATGGATCTGATAACATTATACACGAAACTGAGAGCTTTCCAACGGTACCTCATATGATATAGGGCAGAGAGCGACCGCAGATCTACGGTGGCTGAGAAGTGCAAAACACAACGACATTTCACAACACAACGACATTTCACAAAACACAACGACATTTCACAAAACACAACGACATTTCACAAAACACAACGGCATTTCACAAAACACAACGACATTTCACAAAACACAACGGCATTTCACAAAACACAACGGCATTTCACAAAACACAACGACATTTCACAAAACACAACGACATTTCACAAAACACAACGGCATTTCACAAAACACAACGGCATTTCACAAAACACAACGACATTTCACAAGACGGAAAGGGTAGGACAACACTTCTTGTTTGTGATTGGACAGAACCCAAGCCCCTCAATGTAATTTTCTTTCACAAAACGGAAAGGGTAGGACAACACTTCTTGTTTGTGATTGGACAGAACCCAAGCCCCTCAGCGAAATTACGAATCCTACTATGGCCATGCCAAGACCCGCCCTCCTCTGTCTCTGATTGACCAAAACACGGAAGTAATAACGTAAGCGACATCCATGGTGAGCGACAAAATATCTCTTGACGGCAAAGTTTCTCAAAGAAACTTCGAACAAGATGGACCGACTGATGTTTTGCACGTTTTGTGGCAATCACGTGAGCCGTTTATCGCGGTTTTGTTTTTCGTGTGGTCGTGGTTTAGACTTTTTAAAGGGTGAAGACGGGATGGACGGGCCAAACGCACAGGGTACATCTGACGTTAAACAGCCGGATAACGCTAAACCAAGTAAGTGCAGCATAACGCTAGCTATCAGAAGTATGTGAATGAAAGTAAATGGTGCTATTGGTTAGCGGCTGCTAACTTTCTATTTTGAAATGGAACTCTGTTCATTTCATCAGAAAATCCTTGCCCAACATACAATCAATTCCTGGAGTACAGAAGCGCAAAGTCAAAAGAACGACAGTCTTTTAACTATGGGCCGAGAGGAAAACATGGGGCTAAAGAAAGAAAAAACGTCCAGGTAAGTTGTGCTGAGTGATTTTGCTTATCAACACTCGACTATCAGACTCGAGATTACTCCAGATTCAGAGCTTCATTGTCCCTTGAGGGGGAAATTCGGCTTGCAGTAGGGGATAAGACATCACATACATGCATCACATACACACGTATACACATACACATGTATACACATACAAGAGGACAGTAGTAACAGTTCAAACAGCATACATGAAACAATCACAACAATAGTAATATAACCATGAAAATAAAAAGGATAAGATCTAGCTGTGCACAGAAGATAAAAGACCATAAAAGCGTAATTAATAACTCAGAAGTGGGTCAGGATCATAGTTGATATATTGTACAGATAGAATTAAGGTTAAAAAAAACTCATATTTGATGCAAGCATCTTTGCGTAGATTTTAGACCACATAGTGCTCTAGGCAGAATAACAGCAGCCCTGGTGCAGAGCAAGATGCTTTGCTGAAGCAACTGGGCAAAACAACATAAAACAGTGGTCTCAAACTCAATCCATGGAGGGCTGGTGTCCTGCATGTTTTAGATGTTTCTCTGCTCCAACACAGCTGATCATCAAGCTCTGTAGAAGCCTGATAACGATCAATTCATTAGAATCAGGCGTGTTGGAGCAGAGAAACATCATGCAGGACACCGGCCCTCCATGGATGGGCTACATGCACAGCTCCAGTACTTCCTGAAATTAAAGCAGCTCATTCATCTTACTGCAGCAGTCACAACAACAATGATCAGGCACACCTGGATTAATCAGTTTAGCCAATAATGTAAGACAGGAAATAAATGAGCAGCTTTAATTTCAGGAATTAGTGGAGCTGTGCATATTGCCCTTTGAGTTTGAGACCAGTGGTGTAATTTTTTGAGAGTGTATAGAAACACTTGACTCACTATGAAACTGTGGTACAAAGGGAGTGATACCACATTCTACATGATTAATGGGAAACAATGATGTATGTATGTATGTATGTTCTTTTATTTTACCCATGTATAATAAATTAAATTAATATTATCTTTATTTTACTAGATAAACATCGGCTTGATGGTGCCACATGGAACTGATGGAACTTATTTGAAACCTCTAAGAGGGAGAACACTCCCATTACATGTAGACCAAGACGTAGCAGCACCTGATGTACTGAAACAAGCTGTCCAGAAAATGACCACATTTAATAAGGACATGCCAAAAGGACCGTACGTCCTTTTGTATCCAGACTGCTCAGAGGTGGTCCATGTGCCTGGATCAGAAAGACCTTTCAAACTGGCAGAATATAAAAAGGAGCTAGGAAAGTCATATTCCAGGATCACCCTTTACATTTGCCTAGAAAAACACTTTAAAGGAGGTTAGTGGATCTCATGATTCAATATTCTTACATATTTTGATACACAACTCACTGTAGGATACATCTACAGGAACTACATGATCTGTTGATTTTTTTGTTTTTACAGCAGCGGATGATACCTCAGACTCTCACTCTGATTCTGAAATTATCATTGCATCAAGGAGCACAGTTGAATTCAACCAAGCTGACACTGTGGTACATCATTTTTAAAAAAATACTTATTTATGTATTGTCCTGGTCCAGAGGTGCCCAATCCTGCTCCTGGAGAGCTACTGCCTGCATGTTTTAGGCTTCTCCCCACTCTAACACACCTGATTCTAATTATTAACTTGTTACCAAGCAGCCGAAGCCTGTCACAGGCTTGATAAGGAGTTGATAATTAGAATCAGGTGTGTTAATAGTGGGGAGAAGCCTAAAACATGCAGGGCAGTAGCTCTCCAGGAGCAGGACTGGGCACCTCAATGTTTTAGATTAACAAGGCTTGTTTAGATTATTTTACAGTTATTATTACTATAAGTAACACTGACAACCTTTCACCATTAATTTATACTGTATGTGGTAAAGGAATAATTATGGAAGCTGTTACAAATTTTTGATTAATGTATGCGTTTCCTCTCAGGTTTTTGAACCACAAAACCGAAGTACTCCCAAAATCAGATCTAAAGATGAAAGGTTTGTAGTAATTTTTATTCAAGAAGTACTTTATGCCTCCTAGGGAGTCAAACAGATTTAATGAGAGACAACAGGTCTTTTCTAGTGGTAATCAGCCAATATTAATCTTAGCTGTATTCATAATGTTTACATTCTGATGACTATTGTATTGACTATTGTAAGGACGGTAATAATTAATATAATACTTTTATCATGTTTCAGAGATGCACCGGGACATTCAGCAACAATTCAGCCTGGACAGGTAATAAGGTAGACTGTGGCAGCCTGACGTTTCTTACTTTTAAGTGTTGTTGTTTCAGACATTTTAATTTGTTTTTCAGATAGTAATATCTGATACTGAGGATATGGATCCACAGGAAACAAATCCAGAGAAGACTTCATGCTACAGGTAAGTTAAAAAAAAGAGTGTGACTAACATAATTTTGATTTAATTCATGGGGAAGAAATTTTAAGGATAAAGGTACTTTAATTGTTGCATATACAATTGTACAGCAAAATTTGTGTTTGTAAGATGTTTTAACATGGAAATTGTAATTTCCCAACAGTAAATACACAGACCTGTATGCACCAGGTATTGTGGAAGAGGACGAGGAGCTGGTTGCAGTCGAAGTGGACAATTTCCAACACACAGCAGTGTAAAATGAGCTTTTTACTGTGGCATTCCAGGTTTTTCACTGTGCAATATTTCTGGTATTTTTGTAAAAGTAGCTAATTGTGCACTGTCTGGAATATCCACTAATTAGATAACTTTTTGTCATTACAGGGAGGAGATTAACATTACACTACCTGACATTGTAGCAAACCTGTCGCTTCCTATTAATCACAAAACAGTCAGCAGGTTCAACATCTCAAGGGCTAATGTTTGGGATGGAGCAGTCAGAGGTTTCAAGCGTACAACATATTCTGAAACCTGTGACATGCTGGTCAGATTTACTGATGATGCTGGTGTTTTTGAGGAGGGAATTGACACAGGTGGTCCAAGACGAGAGTTTTTAACTCTGCTAATGAAACACCTGAAAGACCGGCCCATTTTTTATGGGCCAGAAGGACATCGGTTCTTGGCCTACAATGCAAAGGGTATGCATAGAGTTATATGTGTACTATACTAATGGTTGGTTAATGATCATTAAACATACACTACCAGTCAATAGTTTGGACACACTTTCCCATGGGAAAACTTTTGACTGGCAGTGTATATATCACATGACATATGCCCCCCCACTCAATATCTTTTAGTATATAATGCATTGTATTTCTTTTTTTTTTTTAATATGAATTCATTCACAGCTGTTAGGGAGGATGAATACTACCTGGCAGGAAAGATGATCGCAGTGTCAGTTGTACATGGGGGTCCAGGACCCCATTTCTTGTCAGAAGATCTTGTACATTATCTTGCGGGCCAGCCTTCATTCAGATCAACAGTTAATTCAATAACTGATGAAGAAACAGGGAAAGCTTTGCAAGAGGTGAGAATAGCATAAGGCTACAGTGTGGTAGGGCAGAGTTTTACATAGTTCCTGCAGTGTTTTAAGACAGGTTATTTCCTATATTGCATACACAGAATTGGCTTCAATAATTTGTTTTTGATAGGGTGGTGTTACACCATGCTATGTATGTTACTAAATAAAAATAGGCAATGATATACTGCACATAGTTATTCACTGGGGTGTTAATGCCCCTTTTTATGTCTTTCAGATTGAGAATGCTGCTTCATTGGATGCTCTGCGTGAATCTATCATGAGACACAGCACAATGTTACAGACAGCAGGTTGTCTGAGACATGTGTCTGCTGTGGAAGAAAAGAAAGAAATCGTGGCAGACTACCTCCGATGGTATATTATTGACCGCAACTCATCTGTTATTGACAGGTAAGATCATATTTTTAATATGATTTTCTTCTTTTTTATGTAAGAAATTATTTTGAAATGCCTCATGTACATCTGTTATCAATTAGTCACTGTGACAAAATGTGTGCCTTAGTTTATTACACCTGATATGTGATGTTTGTCTCTCCACTCCCTGCCATGTGCCAATCTATAAGCCCTCATGCCACCCTGCCCTCTGTCATTCCTCTGTCATTGTGTTTCTGTGCATAATTCTTGCAGTTTGTAACCCTTACCTTGCCATGTGCAGAGCAAGAAATTGGCTTCTTTAAATTGACCCAATCTGTTTTTCTGTCATTCTTTCTTTCCTCCCTGTAGTGGCACTCTGTTCCTTCTCTCTTAATTGCACAACTTCTTAAGGTCAGTCCATCAACATATTTTTGACATGAGTGACGAGACATGACAACTTCCTTTTGTCCTTTAAGATATTTACTTGGAAAGATAGGATAGGTTACAATGTCTGACACAGTCAAGACTGTTGCTTCTAGGAATATTCTGACCAACAAACTTGCTTACTAAGCTATCTCTGCTGGGCCTCTTTCACAGTAAAATTATGTAAAAGCATGGTAGTACTTTTTGACATAACACACATTGGCCTTTACACTCCCTCTTTCTTTCCTTCCTTCCTTCCTCCCTCCCTTCTTTTTTGCCCTCTGTCCCTTTCCTCCTTTTTTCCTTCCTTCCTTATTTCCTCGCTTCCCTTTCTTTCCTCCCCCTCCCTCCCTCCCCTCTCTCATCTGTCCCTCTTTCCTTCCTCCCTCCTTTCTTTCCTTCCTTATTTCCTTCCTCACTCCTCCCTTCCCTTTGTCCTTGCTTTCTTTTTCCTTCATTCCTCTTTTGTTCTACCTCTTTCATTCTTTCCTCTCTTCCCTCCTTCCCCTCCATCTCTCCTTCTTCCTTCCTTGACCCAAGGAGAACAGGAGGGTTTAATCAGTGATGTTCAACACAACCATTTTCCCCAAATGTACATTTGTTTAGGTGGATTGTAATTGTAGGCAAGATAATCTTTAAGTTTTCTTTTGATAATTTAAATGCAATTGGCACTACGCAGCAGTGAAACAATGTTTATTTGTGTTCATTTTGTAGATTCAAAGATGGTCTCTCAGCCCTTCAGTTTTTGAGTGCACTACAGCAACACCCTGCTTTGGTGGTCCCTGTCCTATGCCACTCAGAAAAGCGACTCACTGGCGTTGAACTTGAGAGACTCTTCAGACCTGACCTCAGTCCTTCAGGGAGTAACAGGAGACTGAAAGAAAGTCAAACCTTGGCCTACTGGGCAGACTATCTCCTTGATTGTGAAGGTTTGGAAGCTTTTTTTTGTAAGTAGTTGGGAAACCACATTACCATAGTGTATCTGAACATGTTTTTCTTTACAGAAGGCCAGGCTGCTGTGTCTGTGGAGGATGTGTTGATGTTTGCAACTGGGCTGACTTCACTTCCCCCATCCGGCTTGGAACCACTGCCACAAATAGAGTTCCTGGATGACTCTCCCTTCCCAATGTCAAATACATGTTCAAACTCATTGAAATTACCACTCCTCGATTCATACAGTGTGTTCAAGTCACAAATGGACTTCGGGATTCAAAATAGTCCAGGATTTGGCTGTTTCTAAGCCATGACTGGATGACCCCTAGTATGGGGTTAGATTTGTGTCAAAAATATTGAATCTGAATTTTTTATATTTGAATTTGAATTGCTCAACTTGAATAATTGCATTGAAAAACTGAATCTGAATAGCATAATTTGAATCTGAATTAATTAGTTTGATACTGAATTCCAATAAACTTGAAACTGAATATAATATTATGAAATTGAATGCATTTGCTCTGAAACTGTATTCAGTTCTCACAATTCAATTTCAAAACTCGTAATTCAGATTCAGAACTGAGACACACATCCGGGTCCTTGAGGAAGAGCAATCGAGTGCCGATTCACAGAACTCCTTTTCGGCCAATCAGATTTCATAATATATTCAGTTTCAAGTTTATTGGAATTCAGTATCAAACTAATTAATTCAGATTCAAATTATGCTATTCAGATTCAGTTTTTCAATGCAATTATTCAAGTTGAGCAATTCAAATTCAAATATAAATAATTCAGATTCAAATTATGCTATTCAGATTCAGTTTTTCAATGCAATTATTCAAGTTGAGCAATTCAAATTCAAATATAAATAATTCAGATTCAATATTTTTGACACAAATCTAACCCCATACCTAGAGTTCAGACTCTAAAAATGTTTGTTCTATGTTGTTGAGGTGCACCCAAAGGTGCAGTTGCTAATGTTAAAGGTGTAGCTAGTTAGCATTTTACAATTGTTTTAGATCCAGTATACTCAAACTGTGGTCTGTTTGTGAATCACTGTTTTAGATCAAACAAGAAAAGTATTTAAAGAGATTTTGTTTTCTATACTATATTACCACTTAAAGGGATAGTTAAAAATGTCCCTTTTAAAAATAATTAAGCTGTGGGTGACAGATTCAGACACTTTGTGTTCAGACAGACAGCAATGTCCCACCATTACAATAAACCTCACTTTTTGATCACTTTCAGTTCATAGCTGAGTAATTTCTTTTAGTTTCAGATACAGTTCCAATGCAGACTGCCAGTACTCTGGCTTCTGTAATTGATTGTGCTCCATGGCGAAGTCCAAGTACTCCTGCATGTTTGGTTCCCCACATGGAACTATTGACAGGCGAGCCTCAGGAAAGGGATCCAATTCAGCCTGTTCAACTTTAAATCCACAGTCTCTGGATCCAAACCTATGTTAAACAGAAGACATAATTGCATGTATTAACGTTTAATGTAAAAGTAAAACAAATACAACTAGACCTGCAAGCAGTTTGTCTGATCATCTTTTAAAACATCCCTAAATAAACAATCACTAATGTATTTACCTGTGTGGTAAGTAGTAGAGTTCACTGGGCACTCCTCCTGGACATGATGCTGTTCTGGAGGGACGAATCCTGTGACTGTTCCACAGTCTCACAGCCTCGTCCAAGTCCTTCTGAACAACATCCACAAAGCAATATCTCAACAGATACTGATGCTCGTGACTCCCGTTGAAGTATCCGGCGTCTCTAAGGTCTGCAAATAGCTCCATCCAGAACTGACACCTATAGAAATGAATTAAAAATAATTCAAATTTTTAAGTATATACACAAGTTTGAAGAAAAGGTTATTCATAATTAACCCTTGTGTACCATTAGTGACAAAAGTGACATTTACAATTTCTATTTTCTCGATAACTGCAGTGATTATGTTTTTAGCCATATTTGGCAAAAGTGTGTATTTATGGACTTATTTTGTAATTTCAAAGACAAATCCTATATTCCACTTTTCTGTACTGTGTAGCAAAAATACTCACTCTTCTTATTAAGGGACAAAAGTGTCCTGAAGGACTGAAGTTGATTAAAAGATTTAGGCTATGGAAAAAAGTAGAAGAAAATATTAACATGTACTATATTGAAGAGGATACTTTTGTCCCTTAATATGAAGAGTGAGTATTTTAAAAGGGTGTATGAGGTTTAAATATAAGAAAGCCTCTCACCTTCCCTTTCTGAATATGGACCACCAGGACTCAATCCGCTGGTTGTTTATGGACGAGCCATACATGTGGCTGGACGCTCCAGAGTAGTAGTCATTGTGGTGGTGACGTAGGGTACACTGAATTGCAGCCATGGTCCCGTTCTCCGTGCCGCAATCAGTCCTCAGCCTCATAGGGATGACACCGAAGTTTCGCACACATGACAGGAAATAGTGAGCGATCACTGCTGGGTCATTATTTGTTGGTCCACATGCAAGCCACAGTACTTTACGTGAAAATCCATCAATACATCCTGAAATGGCCAACCCGAATGGCTTAAGTTTATCATAACCATCCGCGTGCCACATATAATTAGGTCCCATGGAGTGGTAAGTTCTTCTTACAAACCTCCTGCGTGCTCTCCTTTCGCACCCTTGAGGATTAAGCTCCCGGAGCAAATTCATCACCTGATCCCTCTTCACTCGTAGATTGTACTTTTGTTTGAGTACCTGCCACATCATGCGGTATCCGAACAGTTGTCCAGGTCCACGAAGTTCCAACTGGATGGCCATAATTATGGCGTTTGTAGAGGAGTAATCCTTTCTGCGATAGAACCCGGCTTGATTCAGTTTGCTTTTCAGAGACCTCAAGCAGATGTGTACACCGTGTAAACTTGACATCATGTCCACGATTACAGCATACGAGTGGCCCTCATTAAAATATTGTATGCACTGCTGCAGCATATCTGGTCCTTCCGTCATGTCCATGTCCCTTAAAAATTGTAGAGACCGACCACACGAAGAACAAAACCGCGATAAACGGCTCACGTGATTGCCACAAAACGTGCAAAACATCAGTCGGTCCATCTTGTTCGAAGTTTCTTTGAGAAACTTTGCCGTCAAGAGATATTTTGTCGCTCACCATGGATGTCGCTTACGTTATTACTTCCGTGTTTTGGTCAATCAGAGACAGAGGAGGGCGGGTCTTGGCATGGCCATAGTAGGATTCGTAATTTCGCTGAGGGGCTTGGGTTCTGTCCAATCACAAACAAGAAGTGTTGTCCTACCCTTTCCGTTTTGTGAAAGAAAATTACATTGAGGGGCTTGGGTTCTGTCCAATCACAAACAAGAAGTGTTGTCCTACCCTTTCCGTCTTGTGAAATGTCGTTGTGTTTTGTGAAATGCCGTTGTGTTTTGTGAAATGCCGTTGTGTTTTGTGAAATGTCGTTGTGTTTTGTGAAATGTCGTTGTGTTTTGTGAAATGCCGTTGTGTTTTGTGAAATGCCGTTGTGTTTTGTGAAATGTCGTTGTGTTTTGTGAAATGCCGTTGTGTTTTGTGAAATGTCGTTGTGTTTTGTGAAATGTCGTTGTGTTTTGTGAAATGTCGTTGTGTTGTGAAATGTCGTTGTGTTTTGCACTTCTCAGCCACCGTACAGATCTGCAAGCTGCGTTAAAATGCGAAGTTTTCGTGAATTTAGGCGAAATCTACAGGCGCAGCATGACGAAGTGTAGTAAAATAAACATCTAAATGTGTATTTTGAACGTTTCCTTTCCACTAGTCTGAAAGAAGACATGTTATGGAAGCAAAATAGCGCAAAATCTCAAAATTGACCAGTGCATCAAAAAACGATGTTTTCACCTGCCGTGTCTCGCCTTAATGTATACATTAATTACTTAGCTTTTTTTATTCTGGTAATTGTCCAGTTATTTTTGAATGTATTATGAAATGCACATAATTCCAGCCAGATTTATACCTGGAATCTATTTTTTTAATTCCTCAGCCATTTTGTTCCCTGCATCTGCATTTGCAGATGTCAGAAAATCCCTACATATCTGGAAGCATCTCCAGCAAGAGTTCTGCACCTGGAATAATAGTGGCAACAGGTGAGGAAATCAACAAACAATACAAAATCATTAAAATCATGGATGTGTCAAATATTAATAAATGCTCAGGATGCAGTATATTAGGGCCCTGTGATATATTAATACAATAAACTCCTGCATAACCAACTTCACTTAAGCAACCTACTGGATTACCTGATGGCCTCATTTAAATGTTAATTGAAAATTTTAATCCAGATTTACAACCTGGTAGATTGCCAGTACATTATTGGTACTTGTGTGCTTGATGCGACCTACTGGACCTCTCAAACCATATGTGATTTTTAGATACCGTCGAAACAGTATTTTTATAATTTTTCAAGTATGGAATCCTGATTTTCCTGATTTCTGAACAGTGTACTCATTTATCTTATATACTGTAACTAAACCGTGACTGCGTAGTCTCTTTCACGTAGGCTAATTCTGGGAAAACTGCTTCTTGGTGAGTTAAATGAATGAACTATGCTCAAAATATGGTCATTTTCATATTGAAAAATTATATTCCATACTGTAACATTGAGGTTTATTATGCATGTTTTACTGTATTAAACACCATTCTTGGAGCTCATCACGGTTTAAATAACTGTTGTGAAGCGGCACTGTTACAGCCTATCACTGTTACAGCCTACCATTTAATGTGAGTGATTATAATGCCTTTAAATGTTTTCATTAAATTAAAGTCAAGACATAATAACAGCATGTTACTAAGCAGGCATTAGGCATCCATTCGTTAAACCAATATACTGTATATCAAGTACAATGTCCATTTTATCGTTGTGTGCATTCTTGCATGCAGTAAACTGCAGTTTTTGTGGCACAGTGTAATTTAATAAACAAGTATTTACATAATTTTACTGAGATTATATTAATTTGTATAACAGATGTGCATATTAGGGGCAGCTGCGTGTACATTTTTTACAGCTATAGCACCTTTCATAGAGCTGGGTATTTAGAATCAGCTCTTGTGATCGAACATACACAGTACATGTCTAACTGTCATCATATTAAGGAGATCTATGATACAAATACACCCTTTGCCATAGACAGATGAACTCTGTCTGTTGTCAGCTGGGCTGGCATGCTGCTTTTTATCATTATTTACATACTTTATTTAACTTTTTTTTAAATAATGACTACACTCCCAGTTAAACACATGGGAGATGATGGAGAGACTAAGCTGTAAGTTCATCTGAAAAGAGTGGTGTTATGGGAATATATTGAATGATCATGCAATGGCAATGCTTGTAATTATCATGGAAATACACTGCTATCTCATCACTCTTCGCTTTACTTGCAAACATTGTTGTGTTGTTTCAAATTAAGAGTCTTCCTACAAGCGTCAGATCAGTCTGTAGCATAGGTTACTGAATATATTATGTGGATTCAGCCAAAATGTGTTTTTAAGTTTGACTGGCAATTAAATGTTATATTTTTTATTTTATTTTTTTGTCAAAAAAAAAAATTGCTTCAGCAATTACAAAAATGAATGATGTGTGCCATGTTCTTAAGGGGGAAAAAAAGTAAAGTTCAAAAGCGCAGCAAAATATTTCGGGTTTAATTAAACTCTGACAGAGTGAGTCCAATAGGGATCAACTTTGACAGTGTAAATTGTATTCAATCGCAAATAATTTAACACAACGAGATGGATTTACTAAAAGTTTGCATGTACGAATTCACGTGTAAAACTGTTACCACCCGCAAAAACATTGCAACATCTGACAAGTTGCAAAGAGGACTGTGTGTTAAAGATACATGGATTTCAAATTTTTTGCGGGTTAGCCGAAATGAATAGCCTATGTAAAACTGGGCATCCCATCCCTACGTTATTTTGCTAAATAGTGGGAGGAGGTCATGCAAATAGATTACTTGTACGTGTAATCTGATTTACTAAGCCCAAAAGCAAGTTTGGGACAGCGTGTGCATTTTTGTACAAATGGAAAGCTGGTATTAAAAGACACGTGATTAATAAGATGACGGCTGTCATTGCAGCAAGACACATACGGGTTTATTAGGAATATCCATAACTGGACGTTCTGAATGATTGCGTAACAACTGGGGCTTATTAACTGGCCGATTTTAGCTTCTAACGCTCAAAATACACAAAAGGGGAATTTGTTGATTCATACATCAGGAACAGCAACAATAAATCAATTTTTTAATCATGAAGCAAATCATGTTACAAAATACAAGAGTAACTAGTATTTGAATCAAACAAGCAATAGCCTACAACATCTAACATCTATAATGCTGTGTAAGTCGCTCTGGATAAGAGCGTCTGCTAAATGCCTATAATGTAATGTAATGTAATGTAATGTAATGTAATAACAAACAGTGAATAACAAAGCAAATAAAAACTTTTATCAAAATAAAAACCCATCAGATGTAAATGTGATTGTATATGACACTAATGGCTTGAGTAGTGCTAGTAAGTCATTTCAATCCTGACAAACATCTGTAACTCCCAGCAAAAACATACGGGTTCTATTTTCTGGCTAGTGCATGGTGTGTGGCGAGCCGTCATAGTCAATGGCATGGCACACTGAGCGTGGCTACTGAATTTAGCTATTTTCAGACCGCGGTGAGCTCACAGCGGAAGACGTTATATCGTTATATCTATTTTGCATTAATATCTCAAAAACATTATACTATTAATGTAATAATGTATTTGTTTCACAGAGGAATGTCTAAAATCACAAACTAAATAGGCCAATACCTAATCATTTATGTTTTAGTCCTTGTTTTGTATATGGATATGTAGGATATGTAGTGCAGTGATTGCATCAGATTGCGTAAATCAATAATGTTTTTTCCTTGGCAACATTGCTGCGAGTCTTTTCACCATTTTCTTATGATATATATTTTTTACAGTGCAGAATATTGATAATCATGATTAGGACTACAGTGAGTAGTGAGCTTCACTTTCTGTTCACAATAAGCTACAGAAACATCAGAATTGCACAGCTGCGTTTATATCTTCTCATTACAGACAGGTGTAAGAAAACAAATGGAATACAGTAACCTACCCCCAGGAAAGCAATCCAGTATAATAACAGCCATAAACAATTAAAAACAGAAATACAGGAATCAGCCTACAAAAAAAAAAAAAGACAATGCACAATAAATGAAAAGTCAGAGAGCACATGATCCATGAAAACTTTTATTAGCTTTCGAATAGGTTATGAACAATCATGCATGCATTGCTTGGAAAAATCCCAAAATTAGTAACTCACCATGGACTGACACACCCACACAGCGGCTCTCCTCCCACTTCGGTGCACGGCTAGTCAAACAGGCTCAAGAGCGTGAATGTCCATAAGAAAATAGTCACTTCACCAGTGCGCTGGCTTGCCACATGCCATTCGTCGGCCGGAAAATAGAGCCCTAAGAGACATCCAGTGAAACAGTTTGTCATAAACCGCCAGCTTGTTCGGTTAAACAGTAGCCTATAGGCCTACCTACACTGTAGTAAAACAAAAAAATAACAGCAGCAATGTTTCCAGTGAAAAATAATTTAATGAAAAGGGAAAACTGTATGAATCCTGTTATTTAGCTATATAAATCATGTTATTTAAATGTATGCATCCTGTTATTTTATGGGATGACTGTTAAATAATGAGGTATTGCCTCTACATGACTGACAGTGTTTTGAAACCCTGTAGCACAGTTGTGGGAAAGCTGTGCTTTGTTGGATTTGCTTTGTAGATTGTGTCTATGACCTTCAATATGCACTTATTGTACGTCGCTTTGGATAAAAGTGTCTGCCAAATAACTGTAATGTAATGTAATGTTATCTTTACAGCGTACTGTGAAAAAACTATATTTTTAAAAGTAAAATATTTGTAAAAGGTTTTTAAGACACTGTCAAAGTCATGTAGAATAATGGCAATAACTCAGTATTTAATGGTCATCCCCAAACATACCAGGATTTGTACATATTTCTCATTCATTAAATGTTTTTTTACTGGCAACATTGCTGCCAGTCTTTTCACTGTTTTCTTACAGTATAACCAGTCCAAACGCACAAAATCTCTAATTTAAATATGACTATTTGCGGCTGGAGTAATCTACATAATGGCTCTTAGTTGATCACCTGCGAAATGATAACACTTGCAAATACTTTGGATGCACGCCCTTATTTGGGGTTTTAGTAAATATTTGACTATGTACTTACTGAGTCTTGCACTTTTGGCACTTATTGTGCTACTCTATGTCCTGGATGGTAATAACTCTAGAATGTGGCATATGCAATAAATACAGTATTTACACACAAACAAAAATGCATTTGTGGTTTTACTTTTCTGCTAGGCAATATCGGAGCTGAGCTCTCATACAGTAATGTTGCAATGTACATATCATCTGATGCAGGCAACAGCTGGAAACAGGTATGATTAAGCAACAATTTGAATGAAGTGTGCAGCTGATCTCCCCTTTTGATCTTTAATTGTTTTGCTCGAAGGAATCTTATGAAGTGATCGGTTTACACTGATTGATAAACTTACACAAACTAATTTTTTTTAAAACACATTTGATACTTGAATGAACAAAAGTAATTAAAACTGATGCCTCAAAGAGTTTTTAGTTTTGGAAATTCAAGACGAGCAAATCTGGGAACAAGTGGTTTAACATTTAACAGCATGAAATTCATTATGCATAATACGTTTAAAATAAATGCAATTACATGCCTGAATACTTGTTTGATATCTGTAAATACAAATGATACAAATAGTAAATATACAAAGTGTTTATTTCTCATGGAAGCAGATTGGATCCACTGGAGCAGGTCCATGTTAATGGCTCTTCTTTTGTACAAACATATAAGCTTTATTCCTTCTTCTTTCAGTACTAAATCCTTTTTTATTCAGATTTTTGAGGAAGAGCACAATGTTTGGTTCCTGGACAGGGGGGGTGCTCTCCTTGCTGTAATACAAGCAACAGTACCTGTTCGCCATTTATGGTACGTCCAAATCATATTCTACTTTCTTCTGAAAAATAGCATTTTGGCAGGCTTCAGTCAAATGCATTTAGTTTAAGGGCATATTAAATTCGATACAATTGTTAAACTGAATCTTGTTCTGAATCTCAAAGTCTACTGTCCATATAACATATGGACTGGAGGATGGAGGATGTAAAAGTTTTTAGCCAATGGATATTAGTTAAAGAGAAAATTATTGACACCATCAGTTGCATATGATTGGTCAGGCACTTGCAAGCATCCCTGCCATTTCATTTTAGAAATGTTGATTGAATTGTATCTGCCCTTAAAGTTAAATGTTGTGTGGGTTTGACGGAATCTATGGTTTTATTCCCGATTTTCAAATGATTATTTCAATTATTTCCTGAGTATTATTTACGTTCAAATCCATAACCTTTTTCCAGGATTTTCTCCTCATAAATATATAATATAAGGGTAAATAGTTGAATCCTGTCAGTACCAGATACCATGGGAGAGGAGGGAGGACATCGTAGTCTGGTTTAATTCAAGCCCTTAAATGCTTGGCTAAACAAGACAATAGTCCCCCCCCCCTACCCTCAGCCAATGGAACATTTCAAGTGTCTAACATATTTGTGTAATGCTTGTCAAAGCATTTTAGGTTGTCAGTATTTTTCAACACTTTTAGACAGAGAAAGGCAAGTGCAGCTCTCAGGTGACATAGGAGCTTGGGTATTGGGGCATCGGTGTTATTTCAACCATGTCATAAGAAGGAACTTCAGTGTAGACACATCTGACAGGCTGTTGATAAGCTGTCACACTCGGAGGCAAGCATCCGTGATGGACGTTTACAACCATGAGTTTAGTCACTTTTCTCAAGTGAACAAGAAACAATCAGGTTGGTTTCACACCATACTTCTACTACTACATTTTTTTTTCATTCACTAAAAATACCAACTCGTTCATTCATTGTTTATGACTTTTTCGGTTTGCTTTCTTTTAAACAGACTTGCGATGTCCCCCATATTACCCTTTTTCATTTACACTAATGCTGTAAGACTGATAAGACTGAACTGTAGTTTCCAATAGAGCATCACTACATGTTTTGTGCAGCCTCCACTGTGGTTAGTTGTGTGTATCCATGTTCATTCGTGTTACAAGCTTACAGTGTACCTCTCATTCTACCAAGACATTTTTTTGTTGTTGTGTAAAATGGTGAGACTGAGGCCTGGATTCAATTAGCATGGTTCTTTTACATTGACATTGATCATCCTTCATAAGAGCTGTAGAACCTCTTTATACCACTACCCAGAACCTCCATAAACACAAGCTAGACGTTCATGTTTGTGCCAATCATCCACAATTCTGTATGGGCTGTGTTTCACTTTCATCAGTCTCTGTGATCAGTAATCATTCAGATTTGAGGTTGAAATGAGTATTTACAAATGCTTTTGTAATGTCTATGAAGGTGCTTTTGAATTTTGTGTTTTTACAGGAGTTACTGTATATGACTCTTTTTTTCATTTTTAAATGTATTTTCACAAACACAGTTTGGTGAGTTCAGTAATGAATACAAGTAAAAAGTAGAAAACAAGTACTTATATTTATGGAAGTTAAGAACAAGTGCTCATGTAGTCCAGACTTAAAACATCTTCTATGATCGACAGGATCAGTTTTGACGAAGGGAAACAGTGGGACATGCGGAGCTTTTCTCTGGTTCCTCTGTTTGTAGACGGAGTTCTCGTTGAGCCTGGAATGGAAAACCATATAATCACGTAAGTGGAAATGATGGGTTCATTTGATCATCATTGAAACTGTTTAGCTAAAAACCTGAGAATATATATATAGATTATTTTTTTTTTTTTAAATGGCTGTTCATTCGCCAGCAATCTGAATTGTATTCTTGCTGGTAACAGTAACAAAGTGAGTTGCTAATAGAGTGACTGCTCATAATCTGTTTAAAAAGGCACATCAAATCTCTGATATGAGGTCCATTGAGGGATTTGGAATAATATATCAAAGCCTTGTTGGCATTCATTTATGCTCTGCCATATTTGTATCTGATGTTGAACCAGCAAAAGTGATGAATATATATATATTTTAACTTGCATCTTTAAGGTTGTTTGGACACTTCAGTCATCGATCTGAGTGGCAACTTATCAAGATAGAGTATAAGTCCATCTTCACCAGGAGATGCACAGAAGGGGACTATCAAACCTGGCACTTACACAATCAGGTGAAAACAGAGCTATGTCATGTTGTAACTGAGAAATTAGTATATACAGGCAAACATTTGTAGTAATGAGGTGAAATCAGTATGATCTCTGGGGGGCACATTTGTAGACTGAAAGCTTAGTAAGCAAAAATATACAAGCCAATTAAAACGATACTTGTGCTTCGGGCAACTGAAAATGGGGCGGAATGCAGTATTTTCAGAGATGGGCAGAGCATCACAGATTGCAGGAGGGCCTTCAGATTGAAACGATGATGTGGCTTCACCCTTCATCACCCACAAGAGCTTCTGTGAGTAGAGTGACAGGGGATAACATGAAACCTCCCTCACAAAGATGCAACAGAGCACTACATCCATCCATCGTGCAAGCAATTGAGTTATGACATTTGAAAAGAATTCAGATGCACTAGAAAAATAAATCAGTTACATATTTCATATTCCCAGAATTGTACGTTTTCATTATGAAGTGGAAGAATAATTTACACCTGTAAGTTACAATTTACAGTGAGATGATTTCTACTCAACCCCTTGTGGTTTCACAGGGGGAGCCTTGCGTGATGGGAGAGAAACAGGTCTACTTGAAACGCAGACCAGGGAACCGTTGCATGCTGGGAAAGGACTATTCTAGAATCCTGTCTGCTGAACCTTGTATATGCAAAGCATATGATTTTGAATGGTAGGTGATCCCATGAAAACTACTGCAATGATGAGCTGGGAAAGAGACTTGACTTGGTTAAAACAGGCTTTGCCATACCGCATTGGTCATGGTCACTTGCCGCAAGCTAAACAGGGAGAGGTGTTGGAAAAGAGGTTTTAAGGTTCATAAGGTTTTTTCCATAGCTTACAGTTAAAAAACAGAGATTAATTAAAATTTCACCTTTTTTACTGAATTTGAATCTTATTCTTCGTCCTTTATATTTTTTTAATTACAGTGACAATGTTTTCATACTCTCATCTCTTAAAACCCAGCTGATTTAACCTGTTATACCATAACTGAACAAAATGATTTTAAAGAGAACTAAGAGTCCAATTAGAAACGTAAACAAATTTTCAGCACATTACACAATTAATTCACAATTAATTGTAATGTCATTCTCTGCATTTGCGCTTTAACTTTATGCAGGAGCAGGTCTGTTTTACCTGCTGTAACCCACGCTTTTCACAGTCTTCTTGGGTTAGTAGACTTGTTTTAAAGCGTCGGTCACATTTCCATAGGCAGGACATTATAAAACAAGGGAAAATATGTGTGAACCTATGGGTTGCCAACCTGACAGCTTTATTGTATTTAGTGTCATCATTAAGGCAAAATAACACCATTTATGTTATCAATAATCAATTGTAATCAATATTAGAATGCAGGTAATGAACTTTGGATGAAGCTTGAACTTCGAGAACTCTATGAGAACAGCCTCATTGGAATTGATGTTTGACAATGCTTCATTGCAGGTGCTTTAGCCGCATATATTTCGTAAAATAACAGCACTGTCAGGAATTACTGGGAAACCATGCCGGTGTTAAACCCTAATGTTAAAAATTATTATTGTGTATATCAAAACGCATCATAATGGTTAGTCTGAATAATATTAATCATACTATTGATCCATATGGACCAGGCCAAGCGGTAACAGAGGGACACTTTTGTTGTATATTGCCCTAGTACTCCTGTTCTATCCAAGGCTGAGTAAAAATATCTGGTTCTATATATATATAAAGGCTAACTACAACAACAAACTGAAAAAAAAAAAAGGGGGAAAAAAAAAATGGCACACTGATGAAGGAAAGGCCTAGAAAAATCTGTGTGTTTTTTTTCTCTGTGCTTCTTCAAATAAAAATAATCAAAAAAAAGAACAGTTAATTTTGTTTTTTTTTTTTTTTTTTTTTGTTGTGTGACCTCTCTATATGGCAAAAAAAAAAAAAACAACTTCCTGGGGGTAAATCGAGGGACGGTAAGGGAGGGACGCAAAATGAACGTCTATTACCACTTGAATATGAACATGCAAAATGGTAATCCACTTGCGCTCCTCAATTTTTATGGGGTGAGGTTTAAAGTCAGATGGTCATGGTAACGGAGGGACATTGACAAATGGTAATGGAGGGACAACCCTCTCAAAATCATAATTCTGCCAACTTTTTTTCAAAACTGGTTATACTACATCAAGACATATCCCAATAAGCTTTCTTTTGGAATGTTTTCCCTCTCTAAGTAGAAAATTAATATTAAAAAAATAGTTTTTTCAAAGTTTTCTGGTAACAGAGGGACAGGCCGAAATGAGAATCGAGAAATTTTTGAATACCTTGTCAAAAATATTCTGTGACTTTCTATCCTAAACCATTCGCTCTACTGGGATGCCTATTCATATCATCTTTAGAAAAATGCTATTTATTCATACTTTATTAAAAATAGTTTCTCAGTAAGACTATTGTTATAGAATAGAATCAGGGGGAAAGTGCATCTGCTCAAGTTCGTCAACCCCAATGGATTCAAAAGCCCATAACTTTTTCTAGTAGAGATAATTAAATACCTTCTTGTTCTGTACACCTTGGAATGTTGTCTTCAAGATCAGATAGGAAGTCATTTAATATTTTTTCTAATTTTGAGTAGTGATTAATGATGTTAACCTCTCCTTGGCCTGGCCCATATAGCCTATTCCTTGATCGCACTTTACACGCACAAGCATGCCCATTTCACCATTGTATAAGCAATCCGCCAAGGTGGAAAAGCAGGCTTTTAAAGGCAATAGGATATGAAATTTTGATTGGTTTATTGCATCGTATGCCCAAGACACACCTATAATTAATGAAAAGGCTTGGTTCAGCCCATTAGCACCTTGCGCCATACTTAGTGCTCAAATAACACACCATCTAACTAGCAAAAGTGGACTTGGACATGCCCTAAATGCACTTGCGCCTAGCGTTTTAGATGATGTGCCAAGATCATCAAGATAGAGCCCATTGTGTTTATCACTGGGGAAAATAATTACCCCATGATAGAGCCACACTTGGGATTCATCCATAGAAATATTTCCTTTAAAATTGATGACAACACTGATATGTTGATGCTTGTGGGGAATAGTAGTACCTCAGGACAGATGAGATTCATGAGAATTGAAGTCTAACTGAATCTTGGCTCACATGGGGATACAGTTTACGTTTTCAAGATTTAAGTAAATAAACTCAGACTTAGGTATTCTTCAGATGGAATACATTTTAATCAAATTATAATCAGTTACATTTTTTTACAACTCTTTAATGTACTGACTCTACTTTTTTATAGTTTTAGGTTATATAGTCTTAGTACTTAGATTCATATTCGCCTTTTTAGGGTTGTTTTTAAACGTTCTTGTTCCTAGTTTGAAAATGCACTATGTACGTCGCTCTGGATAAGAGCGTCTGATAAATGTCTATAATGTAATGTAATGTAATGGGTATAGGTTTACAGAAACTTTTAAAAAAAATTGTAGCTTTTCTACATTTGTTTTCATTCTTAATTTTGACAGTGTGCACACTATTCAATATGGTAACACCTTACCAGACCATATACTTTACATATACACATATGTTATTTATACAGGTAAAATTTCTGAAAAACAGCTATTTAAATTTTTTTTTCAGTAATCAGTACCTCTTTTGTTTGGTAGTGATTATGGGTACGAACGTCACAGGAATGGAGACTGCTCACCAGCGTTTTGGTTTAACCCAGAGACCATGTCCAAGAGCTGCAGGCAAGGACAGAGCTTCTTCAACAGTACTGGGTTAGTATGGCAGTTATGTAAGACACACCGCAGCTGCCGTTTTCATTACTTCCAGTGAAAACAATGGGAAATGAAAAAAGCATGAAAGTGCCATTTGCTCAGAAAGCCGGCATCATGCAGAATGTGTACCCAGCTGTCAGAGCCATTTGTCTAACCATAACATTTATTCCTTATTCCCTAAATCACAATCATTTTCACAAAAAGCAAAACTATGCCATTGGACAATGTTATACCCTGAATTGTAATCACTACAACTAGAAAATCATTCTGATAAATAACATTTTACTTGTCACATTTTCACAAGATAATTGAACCATGCAACAGTGTTAATATAAAGCAGGGATGAAGACATTGTAGATTTGGAAGTCCTAACGAACATCAAGCATTTTCATAGTCATAATATTATCAATATATTATGTGTCATGTATTTACACTCCCAAACCACTACAGGTAAGACAGCTCGCACACATTCTACTCCATGTCCAGTATATCTATCTGGTATCTGCTAAATTAATGTAATGTAATTTTATATACATAGGGAACCATACTCTTTTGTCAAAATAGCCAGATGACCAGAGATGTTGGTTTGCATCATGTATGCACTTTCGTAGCATATATACAAATCGAGGTCCGCGAATATTCTTGATTGCACCGCGAATATTCTTGATTGCACCCCCCCCCACCCCCCCCCCGTCAACAAATACAATCGAGGTCCGCGAAAATGAACCGGCCCTTTGAGGGCAACCATAATGCTGATGTGGCCCGGGGTGAAAATGAGTTTGACACCACTGCTCTAGGGGGTATTCTTAAGCAGGACTAATTAATTTGTCTAGTACCCCTTAGCCTGTTAACTCCAGCTTTTTCATTTCACAGAAGCAAGCTTAAAGGAGAACTTTTCCATCAGTTTTTATAGTAGCCTAAAACTCACAAAATCACGTCAGAACCACCAACAGCCCACTTAAGTGTTATCAGTTAACTATTCCTGACCTATTTGAACCACCACCATGAAAGAACCCAGAACCAGCGTTTGATCATTTTAACTGATTCATAAGCATGGAGGCATAAATAAGGTTCATCCCTTAGCAGCCGATTTCATTGTACTTAATTACATCTCTGAAAGTGTGCACTCCACATTAAATCATTTGAGTGCTAATTAAAAACAGGCTTTTAAGTTAATCAAGCTTTGATCTGTCATAATAAATGTTACATAATGCAACCCAGTCTCCTTTTCATTATGGTTATTGTTTCATGTCAAGTGCACTAAAGTATTGTAACGCTGCAACACTGACACACAAAAAAGTTCTGAGCTATGCATAATTTGGCAAGTCTGTTGATTATGAAAAAGCAATCACAAAAGTTTTACGATTAAAGGCGAGTTTTCCGGCTCTGCTATTTCTCGTTCCCAGAGAGACCTCAGGGGTGAAACAGGGACATGCTCCTTCATCTAACTCTGTCTCTCTCCATCCGTTTCTCATATGAGCCTGGAGAAAAATCTCCTACTCTTTTCAGAACACAATATTGCCTTTTCTTTTTTCTTTTTTTCCCGGTCTATCTCTTCACGCACATCTCCAACATCCCAAACGCCTCAGCTTTCCACAGCTTCCCTTTTCCTCAGTGAACAGTAACTACAGTACAGATAATCATTTTTTTGAAAGTTGTTTAATTATACATGCAAAACACTTCAGCTATTTTCAGAAGTTTTACCGCAGATGGCTTAATAAGTCAGGCATATGCATTTTAAGGAAAATTCAATGAATAAACAAATAAACAAATAAAGCTAGTGGCAACAAACATGCAGGAAATCGACTTGTACAATTGCCCATATGTCAAAAGTATGTGATCTGAAATCAAGCGAGAATGATAAATATAGTTTATAAATTTATTTTTACACAATGCACTGCCTGTCTTTGCCAGATATCGGAAATTGGTGTCCAATAACTGCACTAGAGGAGTGCAGGACCTATACACAGCCAGGAAGCAAAGCTGCCCTAATCGAGCACCCAGAGGACTACAGCTTGTGACGAGCGATGGGAAGCTGTCAGCCAAAATAAGCAGCAACGTCACCTTCCTTGTGCAGCTTGAAGATGTGAGTAAGAGTAAGCTGCTCAGTTTTATTGCCTTTAGATGTGAGTAAGCTGCTCAGTTTTATTGCCTTTAGATGTGAGTAAGCTGCTCAGTTTTATTGCCTTTAGATGTGAGTAAGCTGCTCAGTTGTATTGCCTTTAGATGTGAGTAAGCTGCTCAGTTGTATTGCCTTTAGATGTGAGTAAGCTGCTCAGTTTTATTGCCTTTAGATGTGAGTAAGCTGCTCAGTTGTATTGCCTTTAGATGTGAGTAAGCTGCTCAGTTTTATTGCATTTAGTTGAAAGATCACTCATTTACAGTCACACCCCTCCCCCCCTGAAAGGAAAGTCTAAAGCCCTCACTGGGGCCTTAGGTTACCGATTATCACAAAATCCCTCCGATATATTAGAAGCTCAACACATTTCTAACCTGTAATGTAAAAAAAAGTGAGATGCGGTGGTCAGTAAGGCTAAGTCAGGAGCCTCTGTCTTCATCTCATTAAAGACAATGGAATCTGCTCCATTGGTATAACATTAGTAATACCCAGACAGCAGGCTTTGAACACGTACAGAGGTAAATGTTCCTCTCTCGGGGTCTTTCCTTGGCACGGCCGTCACATTAGTGCCTGATGACTTGAAGAAACAAGGCCCCATTTCCTTCATTAAGAAAAGGATTCTTCCACAGGGAGAAAAATGACAAGGCAGAGGATGAAGCCTCCCCAAGGCAGCAGTGGTGGCATGCATTCGAAAATAGTATAGACAAATTTGGCACTCATTTATATTCATTAAATTTAACATGCTTTTCTTTCCCTCTTTAGCAGTCGAAAATCTCTTTTTTCAATTTGCTTATTATTTTTGAATGTACTTCTAATTATTTTTTGGTGGGTTAGAATTTTCTGAAGAAGCAATGTCAGAAATAAGCCCAAGTGTATTGGACATGCATTTTTGTGATGTCTGCTTGGTAGCAGATTTGTAATTCTGCACGTTGAACCTTGGTCTCCTGATCTCAGTGCTGCAGGGAAACTTCCCCCATGAATACAGCTGTGGCTGTAATTCTACCGTTAATAAAGAGCATGCATTGTGAGGCTTAATGCCACCATTCTTGCATCTGACCAGGAGAGATGCAAGACAGATTATAAAATGTTTGATACTTACGTAAAGGGTGACTTATTTTTGTCATGGATTTATTAAATGGTAGAAAGATAAAATACAATATCACTTAGATATCAACCATAAACATAACTTTTTTGAAGGACAGAGAACCGTGCCTTAAGTTGCCGTTTCAGTGGGGTAACAGTGCTAAAACATATGCACTATATAGCTTATAACACTAATCTATATTCACGGTGCAGAGATTTGCTAGTACTTTTTAGTTGTCCTCATATTTCAGTTAAACCAACTTAATGTGAACTGAAGTTTATTTGTGGAAATGTGAGTATCATACACCACGATTAAGGAGATTTTGTTTTGTTTTCTGAGAGAAGGAAAGTAATGTCAAGACAGAAGACCAAACTCTCTCCCAAACTAACAGTTTGTATCAAATTTATTTATTTTCAATTAAAAAAACAAAACAAAAATAAAGCTGAATTAAAACCATGACACCAGCTTAAAAGCTTTACATTTTCAATTTGGCGTCTTTAGGCTTTCTCAAAAAAAAAGGATAGTCGTCTTTGGCTCTCTTTAGTTCATATTTTCATTATACGGAATAACTTGACACGTCTCAGAGCCAGCCAGAGCAATTATATGTGTTCTCACACCCTATGACGCTTGACAGCAAACAATGGGCTGGAAAGAAATGCTTGGATTTGTTGTGACACTTTACAGCTCCTGCTTCATAAAGCAGTGTTACAAATTAATATCCCGACTGAATGGTGGTGCACTGTGCTGGAGCAGCAGAGGGGGTTTGTGAGCTTGTTCAAATTTATGTGGTTTTTGAAGCCGGTTCAGCGGCATACTCCAGAACTTCTGTCATTTTTAACCTAGCTGGGTGCCAGGTGTAACCCCAGCTGAGACAGTGAACCTACTGTGTCCATAAGATCATTTGCAAGGCTTACTCAACCAGCAATGTGTGCGTTTTTATTTACAGTAATCGTTCGCCTAACCATTTCCACCTGCAGTAACCATCCATCCAACAATTCACATCTGCAGCCCGTTGTTTGGGCCCATTTCTATTCAGTTCAATGAAGCTACACAGGGATTTCAGGATTACGGAATAAAGCTTCATAAGTACTATGTAAAGCTTTTGAAAGTATGACACTACTACAGAAAAAAGTCGCCAAATCATACACAAAAATCATAAAATGAATACGCTTACAGCTGGGTGTGCTGTAACCCCTGTTCATAGCACTTCACATTAATGTTTAGTCTACATATGTATAATGCACTGAATATAATACAGTAGAATCAATTTAGTTGCATAACAGATTATCGCATAGTTCAGGTATTTGTGTAGAATTGCCAAATACTGAACCATCTCCCATTCATTCCAGTGTAAAGAGATTGCATATTTGCATAATCCATCATCGGCAACGCATATATCGGATATTTGCATTGAATTATGTCCAATTACATTGCATAATGATATATAAATATTATGTTAAAAGTGAGCAGATGTGGCATACATAAACCGGCAATTGCTCTTATAACAGCACAAAACCGCCAAAATAGGTAGGTGGTTTCTATTGAGAATATTGACTATTGACACCTAGGTGGCACATGTGGCCATCGGCATTCTCTGTCTAGTCTCATTCTTTCTGACTTCACTCATGAGAATATTACCTTTGCTGACAAATGGGTTATGCAATTATGCGGATTGTACTGTATTAGCAAACCAGGGTAATGCCATTACGCTGCATGAAAATCTGCATTAACAAGGTGGACACTACAGTGCAGAAATCCAAAAACGGACTCAGTCTAACTATTATGCGTGCCCGCCATCGGAAACTGACATCATCTCGGCACAAAGAAATTTGGCATAAATTACCAGACATGGCCGTCCACTTCTCATAATCAGGAAATTAGTCCAGAAATCCCCAATCACAGACGTGGCCAGTGCAGAAGTTTCTGTAAATATAGCCATCGACATGGAAAACTACCGCTCACGACCGACACACTGCAATTTTCACAGAAATTTAACAGGTCGGATGTCTTCCAGAAACTCTTTTCATGCACTGTTAGCACCTCTAACTCTCATGCCTTTCTGTACAATATCTGCAGATGTCATACAATATTGAGCAGGAAATTTAAATAACTCGTTGGACAGAATAGCCCTCCATTTGACCTTTAGTTCATCTTTTAATCTACTGTAGCTAAAATCATTCACAGTTCTTCATGATCAGATAGCTACAGAGCCCACAACCAGTATAGGGTATAATTGTAGTTGTTCTAGAGCTCAATTACCATAAAGTGGTGATACTGTCATTTAGACAATAGAGAGAAGATATGTTTATCATGTCCAGAGCAGAATTTATGGGGGTATTTAGCATAAATGTAGGTGATAATGACAGTCCAGGAAGTTTTTCTTCACATATGAATATGGAGAAAGAATATATACTGGCACATTTGATTTTGATCTTAAGAAATAAGACCCCTCTGTTTGGTAAAAGTAGATATGATCCAGCCATCTTGCAGTTTTCTAGCAAATGGGAATCTTGGCGGAGACCCATCCCTTCTATTCTAATAATACTCTGTGTTCAAAAAAATTACTACTTTCACATCTATCTAAGGATGTTGCCTGATCTATGGTCTCTCTTGCTGTTTACAGGGGGACTCAATGAGAACCAATATCCAGCTGGATTTTGGGGATGGAATCACCGTTTCATATTCAAACCTCAGCTGGACAGTAGATGGAATCAAACACATGTACAGATCTGCTGGAATATTTCGAGTGACTGCACTTGCATTGAACAGCCTTGGGTTTGACAGTAACACCCTCTACTTGCACATCACAAGTGCGTAAATACAAGGCTTATAAGTACAGGTTAAATCATTTTTACTTTGAGGTTTTTTACATACTATTCAAGTTGAGTCTGTTCACCGTGGGTTTGTTTGAATACAGATGTAGTCCAGGGCCAGTATTCATAAAGTACTCAGTGAGCGTAGGTGCTGATTCAGTGTCAGTCATGCCTTTCAGCATTCATACACATAATCCTTTATGAACACAGTATGAGAGTGTCAATACAAAACCCTAAATAAATTATAGTTTAATGTAATATATGATATATCTGATTATTATAACTAAGTATCTAGTTTATGGAGAAAAGGTATGTTGACAGACCACTAAACAGTTAAACCACTGGTTGGTTCAAATATAAAATGCCATGATAGTTATGCAATTCCTGTAGTGGTCAGTAAAAGAACATATGTTCCATGTTACTTTCAGGATAAGAAAAAAACAAAGCACAAAATAGCAACTGATGAAAATAGACGTTAGGGGTCTGTTTTCCGGGTTATAGCCAATCGGCGCAGTCAATTGGAGCACATGGAGCACTGGGCGTGGCTACTGAAGCGAGGAGCGCACAGCTCACACACTGTGCAGATTGAAAATGGGCTGGGTTAGGTTGAATATTTATCAGTGGGTGTGTTTCAGTTGGATTCAACCATAGCCAATCAAATTACCCCTTTTCAGAGGTGTATAGTATCAATGCAATAATGTATTTGTTTTACAAGGAATGTCTAAAATCATAGGCAGTGTGTGGGTTTCACGTTTTGAGAAGCTATAAAGAACAAAAAAGATCCACACCTCTTTCTGGGGTGGAAATAGCTAGTACCCACGGTTACCGAATGTTGTTACTATTGAAACCGAGTGATGGTTTTACCGACTAATGAAGTTATCAATTACATACTAAGGATGTTACACTCAAAGTTGTGCTCCCAACACTGTCTCAAATTTCTGAAGTGTAGCATGCCTACGCGAATACTCAGAAGCTTGTATCAGAGTACTCAGGGTCATGTAATCACACAAAACAAAGCTTCGTTACATCACACAACATGTGTCAAGTTTAATGTAGTGAGTGACAGCTCAGATAAGTGACAGATAATATCTCCTACGTATGAACGACGTACGTACGAGATAAACTTTGGTTTTGGCCGGTTTTTACCTTGCCTTTCAGGGCCTCTGCCATTAAGTCGTACGTACGTCTTAGCACTGGCATTGGAGCAGGATTTCCGTAGCCTAAAACAAACTCATGAAACCAACCTAAATTAGCTGGAATCTAGATGTTGGGGTGGGGAAATCTAGCTTGAGATACGTTTTGACATAAACGGATGCTAACCCTTATTAGCTTTGACCTGAATGCTAAACGGCGTTTCGCCGACTTTTCAACACAAAAACTGAAAAAAACAATGGTTATTTAGTCTTCAAATGCCCATTTTGTAATCATATAACCTCAAAATCACGCTTTGATTTTTTTCTTGGAAGATCAGGCTAAACAAGCTGTTATTGGTGTGGGTCAAAATAAATGTCTCTTTTATTTATTACAATGGTTATTTATTTCAAGGCGTAGTCGTATTTATTTCAAGGCGTAGAGCTATACATTTCAAGTCGGCATGAAAGGGGCATGTTCAGCTATGATCATTGGTTGCTCAGTCCATAAATATAAAAAATGAAATACCGATGCGATAAAAACTTATGCGATGTCCTGGAATAAGAAACTATGGGTGTGCGTTCATTATTAGGCTACCCCTTGTCTAAATCAGGTCTTAAGATTAAATCATTTTATTACAATAAAAACCGTCAATTAGAATAAGGAAGACATTAAACCAGATGTTAAATTGAAATTACCAGAAAAGAGAGATATGCCGAAACTTGCCAGAATATTCCAATTTCAGCCCAAGAGGAATATAACAAAAAGCCAGCTATAAAAACTCAGCAGTCACAAGTTTACACGACCCAGGAAAAACGTCTCCTCTGTAGCCTCCACTCACAGCACTTCCCAGTTCCACCGCCCCCAACTTACTTAGCAAAAAAATAACTATAAAAAAGAGCCAAGTTTCTCCTTCGGCACCCCCATAAATACATTTCTCCCCAAGCATTGAGAACCTGTGCCCTGATTTGGTGATGCCAAAGTAAGGTTTAGAAGGAAGGGGGTGGGTGTCAGACTCCTTTATGACCATGACGGGCTTATCTAATAGCTGACAAATTTACTTATTAATTAATGTGCACTTATGCTTCTCAAAACAGGACTATGCACCATGCTATTATTATTTTAAAATTCAGGGTTTTAGCCTCTTCTTAACGAGTCTCAACAACATGAGTATAGTGGGCTCCAGAAAGATCATGTTACCTACATTGACGTTAAGACTTTCAATTGATGATTTCAATGTAGCAGATTGGGATTCAAACTTAAAATGGAAAAGGAATCCAGGTGGCCATGTGGTGTTTTCTGGCCACGCTAGGCTTTGACCTCATGAATAGTTTTGTGTTCTGGTCTTTCTCTTGAAGAGGGGAAAAGACACCATGACCACTTTAAGATTTATATTATAGATACGCCAGTCCCTGTGGAGGGGGGGGGGGGGGGGGGAGAATGGCACATCCTAGGGTAGGTCAAGCAGAGCAAGCCTCTTGATAAGCAAGTATTCCATATCAAATTATACTTTCTCTATTGAAGGCCGTAATCTAAAAGCTATACCTGACAGTATGCATGTTTCATGAATGAGTGAAAGGCCCAAGCTGGGTTTCAGTCATATTAATGGCACCTGAGAGGGAATAGACATTATGTGGCTTTCAGTGGGCTTCACTGCCTTGTGTCTAAATAGCTGTTCTTATTCAGGTCCTGCTGAGCGTATCCAGCTCTCAGCCCCATTTGTTGCCATAAAGAATACGGAAGTAAATCTCACTGCGGTGGTGTGGCCCAGCCATCCTGGAACTGCAGCTTTCTTCTGGTGGTTTGGAAACAGCACAGAGGTCATTATTTGCAGAACAGTTTTTTCCTGGTTTTCCTGGTTCCCCATTATTTTTATGACGCCTTTTATATTTTGGGTTAAAACTGACACAAAAGTATTATATATTATATACCTTCTTAATGTCTCCCAATTTACTAACCTTCTATCTCTAAATTTTAAAAATCTGGGATAAAGTGAAATTTTTTGAAGATTAAAACATGTATGGCAGAATCACCCAAAATAAAATCTGGAATCAAAAAATAAAAAAGGTTGTATATTTTCTTATGTTTTATACTGCTGACCGCACACCACACCTTTGTATAAAATGTTACATTCCTTTGAAAACAGCATTATGTATATTGCATGTTATCTGTGTAATAAGTAATAAAAGAGGGAAAAATAAGGGTAACTGTTTTTTTTATGTCAAACATTGAATGGGGTCAAATTAACGAAAACATAATAAGAGGGTTAAAATATCTTGTTTTGTACTTATACATATTTCTGCAGCTGTCGTTGCTAGGATTTGAGAGGAAATTCTTATTCTCTATGTTCTAAATCCAGCCCATAATAACCCTGGAAGGCAGCATCCCATATACCTTTGCTAATGAGGGAATGAACCTTGTCACGGTCCAGGTGTCTTCTGGAAATGCCATACTACAAGACACAAAGCTGATAGCTGTCCAAGGTGAATATAAATTTTTTAATATGACAAATGCTTTGTCTTTCTTTCTTTCCAAAGTGCTTTCTGCTAGTTTTAATCTCCCAATTAATGTTACAAACAGGTAATTAATTGAAAATGATATCAGAGTGACTTAAGGATTTTTGTCATTTAAAAAGAAACCTTTTTCCATCTTTCCACAGAATTCTTCAAATCACTTCTTTTATCTTTCTCCCCTAATTTGGATGATTATAACCCAGACATCCCTGAGTGGAGACAGGATGTCAGTGGTGTGATTAAGAAGGCCTTGCTAAAAGTATGTATGGCTTCATCTTGGAATTTGTATTGCCACTTTTAAAATTTTGATTCATTATTTTGGAGAAGGAATCAGAAAGACTTGTATCCAGAAGGTTTCTTGAGGAACCTGAATTATTTGACTAAATATCCAGCTGTAAATTTGAGACGTTAATCTATTGTATAACAGCTTAATTATTCGTAAGGCACACATTAAAATACAGTAAAATATTAAAGCTATTAAGATATACATAATTGGTTTTAGGAACTAACCAAATGTATCATAAGAACATTATGATTAATCTTTTTTATATTATTTATTTATACAGTTTACAGTCGGAAGTTGAAGTCATTAAAACTCATTTTTAACCACTCCACAGATTTTATGTTAGCAAACTATTCATTATTTGACAATTCCAGTGAGTCAGCAGTTTACATACACTAAGTTGACTGTGCCTTTAAATTTTTAATATTTCATATTTGGTCACATATCCTTTGCATGGCATGACCTCCTGATGTTTGTGACCCATCAAAAGCCTCTTGATATTTTATTTTCTGGTACTCTTACAATTGATACTATAATGTCTCAGCATTTGAATGGATCTCTATGGGAATTGTGGGGTAGGACTAGATTTAGCTGTAAATTACACTGGAACAGTATAGAACACATGGTTGGCTAAATGGCTATAAGTCATCAAGGGTCTGATGTATCAAACCAGCCTTAGATCATCACTCTGCTGCTAGAAATACAGTAGATATGGATGTATAACTTGAAGGATTTCTTCTCCTGACTTATTTTTCCATAGAGTTCAATAGGAAAATTTGTCAGGAGAAACAACCCTTAAAGTGATCCATCCATATCTACTGCATATCTGGCAGCAGAGTCAATTTGCACAGGATTGCTTTAACCTGGGGTTCATTTTACAGGGCATTTAACAGTTGGTAAAAGACACCGGAATCTTTACTGGTGCGGGAGCACACAGTCCGTGAAAGTTACAGACATGGCGGATTTGGATGGTACTAAAATAACGGAGATCCTCCAGTAATAATTACATTACCCCTCCTCCCCCAGTAAAACTTATCCCATCCAAATAGGGCTTTAGAAACACATATTTACACAGACATACAGTAGAGAAAAACAATGTCACTCATAAGTGCATTAAACAATAATGATAATAAAAACATAGCACAGAATCATAATAATGGTACTTAAAGCTGCAGTAGGCAAGTTTGAAAATATACAAATATGCATTTGTAAATGTTTGCAGTGTTTGTGATTAAGAATTATTTGTATTTTTATTTGCGGTTAGCCAAAAAGACGGTGGTGGTTTGCTCAATTAAGACTACGGGGACAGCTTACTACCTTTCTAGCGGCACTAGGGACATTTATAATAAAAGTCTTGTTAAAATAACATATGTGATTGATTGATATATTTAATCAATATAGTTGATGGCAGTAGCGTTACCCTATGTTCATCCGTATGTGGTGATGCAGCGCGTCAAGCTCAGCTGGTATGCTATCTAGCTAATCAAATGAGCTGATGTTAGCTGAATATAAATTGAAGATAACTGAATGAACATTAAGTATGTGATGAATACCACACATTCAATGTGAATAAATGACACAGTAAAATCGAGGATGAAAATTAAATGTTATATTATAAAACATTAGCAACTGGAAGTTTACCGCAAGTTTGTTTTGCAAAATAGTGGGTTTGGTCCGGTTTGGTCAGGTCATGGGCTTTATAGTTCTGTGGCTTCTCCACCCCAAACTGTCAATCATACTGTGCCTGAACCATATCCGGTTGACCCTGCTCCCGACAACGTCACTTCGGCTCCACGGAGCAGACGCAGTTTGTTCAAACCGGCGGCGAAAAAGTCTTCCGGAGACTCAACTAGGTTTTTACGAGGCCGTGGGAAGCCAATGGGTGACGTCACAGTGACTTTGTTTATATTTTTATACAGTCTATGATTTGTATACAATATGAATGTATGTACAGTATGTTTGTGTTTAATTTATGTATGTTCATGTATTGTGTATATGTAGGTGTGGTTGTTGCAATGTAGGTGTGGTTGTTGCAATGGACATACATTGTCATATCCTTATTTCTAAATTGAATCCTTGTTTCTAAAAAAAAAATCCTTGTTTCTAAATGTAAATCCTCGTTTCTAAAACACAATCCTCGTTTCTAAAACACAATCCTCGTTTCCAAAACGAAATCCTCGTTTCCAAAACGAAATCCTCGTTTCTAAAACCAAATCCTCGTTTCTAAAACACAATCCTCGTTTCTAAATCCAAATCCTCGTTTCTAAAACCAAATCCTCGTTTCTAAAACACAATCCTCGTTTCTAAATCCAAATCCTTGTTTCTAAAACCAAATCCTCGTTTCTAAATCCAAATCCTTGTTTCTAAAACCAAATCCTTGTTTCTTAATATAAATCTTAGTTTCCAAAATAAAATCCATAATTCTAAATAGAAATCCTCATTTCTAATACAAAATCCTTATTTCTAAATGTAAATCTTCATTTCTAAAACAAAATCGTTATTTCTAAATTAAATCCTTGTTTCTAAAAGTTAATCCTCGTTTCTAAATTCAAATCCTTGTTTCTAAATTTAAATCCTCGTTTCTAAATCCAAATCCGAGTTTCTAAATTCAAATCCTTGTTTCTATTAAGCCTGAAAGCTAAATGCTACAGTTAGCCTGTGCGCAAAGCATACTGGGACCAGATGACGTATGCACGAGTGAGTCTGAGAGTGCAATTTGCATAGCAAGTTTAACGAGAAGCTGGTCTTCTGGCATAACAACTATCACAAAATTGCTGAACAAACTAAAGTTGAGTTTTCTTGCAGACATATTAACATAAAGCCTGTTAACAAGTCCAATAATTTCAGGAATATAACGGAAACTCGCTCTTATACTGAACTGCAGCTTGATTACAGTAGCCTACATTAAGCCAATCGTGTGGTTCAGTTTGTCACCTACAAAAAACAGGCTTATCATTTCCCGTTCATTGTAGGCTACGTTGCCTACAGTACACACTAATTAGCTGTTATTTTATGTAAAACGAAATTGATCTCTCGCCAAAGCAAAATGAACTCCATGTAGGCTAACTTAGCCTGCATGTGGTCCTGACAAATTGCTAACTAGGCTACTAATTGTAGTACTGTGGCGACCTGGGGATTGTCAACTGGCCAGCTAGGACCGGGTAGTGAGGCGCTACCCGGTCAAGGTGTACATAAATGTAAATAACGTGCTGTGTGTGTTTAAATTGTGTCGTTAACTTGTTAGCCACGTCTTGTGTTAACCGTTTTGTTTTAAACGTAACTGTCCATTTTAACTGTCTGTTATGTGTGGCTGTGATTGGCTAGGAATCGGTAAGTGTGTGCGCCAATCACAGCCTATATAGTTCCTATATAAGTAGTGTCTGAAGCGATTCAGTTGTTAGTGAGAAGAAGTGTTTCCAAGCTGAGCTGAGCTGATTGTGGTGCAGAAATTCCAAAGGCTCTTTTGAGAGCTGGTATGGTAGCGCTAATAAAACGAAGCTCGGCTGAGCGATTCGGAACTGCAAGCCGCTGTCTCCCTCGCTCATTCTCAGCGCTCGCTGCAGTACATTTAGATTCTAAAAATATATAAAGTCAACACTTTTTATGGACATGATAATGGCTTGACCAATGAATGTTATCGTGAGTGGTAGCTTAACTGTCGGGTAGCTTTATAAAAATACTGTAAATCCTTGAAAATAGCAACGTATTAGCCATGATTCACCCAGTAGAGCGGGACTGGTAGCAGCATGACGCTAACTGCACAACAAATGAGCTATTCAAGTGTATAGGGCAGGCTAATTCATAACGCTTTCATTAACTTTAATTTGTGACTTTATTTATGGAGGGGGCACACGGCTAATTGTGAGATTTAAAAAATCAGGCCGTAGCTACATAAAAGGGAAGCAATGTTTCTTAATTAGCTACGTTGTCTAAATTAAACGCGTGAAAGGTAGGCTATAGGCTAGCCGACGGCTTAGATCACAAACACCGCTTTTGAAAGTGGAACAGCAAAGTTTCCAGTTTGTGGAAAGTACTCTGGTAAATAGAGTGATATTATTTTTAAGTTAACATGCATACGGATAAATGTTCTGCAAAATGACGTTAGCACAAACGCATTCCTGTGGGTTTCCCTGCCTCGATTACTTGCGATTAAAAAGTAAAACCGACATCGGCATGTCAAAATTGGAAATTAAATTCTAAGGTTATGTGAAATTTTACTGTGTAGGCAGATTTCAGATATCAAGAGGCAGCCTTCTAATGGATTTCATGATAAGAATTGCCTAATAGGTATATCAGTACAGCAAGAATATGAAACACAAGGCTGATATTATAGTATGTAGATTGCTTTATTATTACATAAACCAAGAGGACATTACATTTTTTGCTTTAAGGGCCTGGTTCCTTCGGTAAAAATGTTATACATTCCCCGCAGTGATTGCAGAACGACTGCAGAACTGAAAGGACCTTGCCACAAAATGGACAAAACATAATGAAAAAATACGACACGGAAAAAAATGTTTTACGCGAGTATTGGAGGCTAACTAAGTAAACTATCAAGCAATATACCTTGCTTGGCAACGTTAAGCAAGCAAGGCCAGCGAATAACTTGGCTTGTGTAAAAAAAATAATGTATAGTACACCATACTAACAAATTGGTAAATAGCTTTCCAAGTCCACGAAGCACGCGTGAGCAACGTTACGTAGAACGGGGAGTCCTGGAGTACAACTCACTATGATCATCATAAAATAATTAACAACTTTTCTGTCAAAGCATCGAAGTTGACCACAATTGGTAGGGTGTCTGGACCACATGCAGGCTAAATTGAGTTTGTTTGGTGAGAGATCAATTTCGTTTTACATCAAATAACTTAGCTAGTTAATGTGTACCGTACTGTAGTGTAGGCAACGTAGCCTACAGTGCAACAATGAACGGGAAATGCTCATGCTGCTACCAGTCCCGCTCTACTGGGTGAATCATGGCTAATACGTTGCTATTTTCAAGGATTTACAGTATTTGTATAAAGCTACCCGACAGTTAAGCTACCACTCACGATAACATTCTTTGGTCAAGCCATTATCATGTCCATAAAAAGTGTTGACTTTATATATTTTTAGAATCTAAATGTACTGCAGCGAGCGCTGAGAATGAGCGAGGGAGACAGCGGCTTGCAGTTCCGAATCGCTCAGCCGAGCTTCGTTTTATTAGCGCTACCATACCAGCTCTCAAAAGAGCCTTTGGAATTTCTGCACAACAATCAGCTCAGCTCAGCTTGGAAACACTTCTTCTCACTAAAGGCCCTGTCACACTATTGCGTATGAGAGAAACATATGAGTTGCGGATGTAAATTCAAGAAATAATTTTCATACGCGCAAAAAGCCGTTGAAAATAAAGATTTTTTCGGATACTTTCCGTATTGAACCTATGAGTAGCGTATGAGTAGCGTATCGCCAGCGTATGGCTAGCGTAATGTACGTATGGCTAGCGTATGAGTAGAGTATGAACTGCGCGTGTCCAGCGTACCGCTATCACGTGACAAAGTGCCAATATAACCATCGGCCTTTCCACATTCTCGGTTCTCAGGATGGGGAACGCAACACACCACCACAACCAGGGAAGAAGTATTGACTTTTTAATGACTGTAGGCTATTACTCAGAGGGTATGCAACATGGTTGAAAAGGACATGATGACGGTGAGGGATTTCGAGAGCTAATAAAACAGGCTGGGCACACGACTCACTCCAGACCACGTAGATATGCTTAAATGTTCTTGAATAAAAATAAGTAGGTCTATCTAGTATGCATATGAGGAGCCTATTCAAAACATAATAGCCTATGTTTTAAGTTGACTGTTCTATGCTAGGTCTACTAGTTTAACTGTCGCCTTTCAATTTCAAGAGCGATTATGTTCATGCTGCAAGTGCCTAGCGGAGCAACGGTTTCGCTTGCTACAGATGAGACGGAGCGCAATTTCTTTTCTGTTAAAGTAGCCTATACACGCCTTCCTATTCTATTTTTGTTATGCTACAATAATGCCTGTTTCTCAAATGTTACAATAAATCTTTGATTGATGAATATAACATGCATTTTGTATTCTGTCTATCATAAGCTATATTTAGCTTTTATGTTATCAATTAATCGACGATTTTTTGTTAAGGTTAACAACTATCGATTAAGGAAATTCCTTAATATTTGCATCCCTACTATGTACCATTATTATCATGTGGCATTATTAATGATCAGTTGATCATATGAATAAACGTTTTTTAAACTTACTTCTGGTGTTTTTCATACTTTTATAATACATCAAATGATGTGTAATTTATAAGTACCCCTGACCCATAGAATAATAAACTGCATTTTACACTTGACTTTAAACTATACAATTGTTCTAAATCATCCTGTCTTGCCATGGAACTGCACCTGCATCTGAGTTGACCCAGTGCTTCAGGAGGTTCCTCTGCTTCTTTCAATCGTCAGGCATACGCCAAGATGTCTGTATACATTACATTACATTACATTTATATACGTTGCAGATACGTCAGACATACGTTAGAAGTACGTTACTCATGCGCTATCAATGCGCTATCAATACGCTAGCTGTACGGTACACCTTCATGTCAGCGTATGTCATCGTATGACCAGCGTACTCGACCTATGAGTAACGTACCTCTAGCGTAATTCTAGCGTATTCAGCGTATGCCTAGCGTATGTTTAGCGTATAAACCATACGTCCGAACACGCACAAAATTTTTGAGCATGCTTAAAAAACTTTTGGTGCCTCGCCGTATGCCAGCGTATGCCACCGAATGCGACCGTGCTTGAAACGTATACAACCTATGCCTAACGTACCCCTAGCGTATGTCAGCGTATATCAGCGTATATCAGCGTATGAGTGATATTTTTAATACGCTGGCATACGCTAGTACGAAACGCTATAGTGTGACAGGGCCTTTACAACTGAATCGCTTCAGACACTACTTATATAGGAACTATATAGGCTGTGATTGGCGCACACACTTACCGATTCCTAGCCAATCACAGCCACACATAACAGCAGTTAAAATGGACAGTTACGTTTAAAACAAAACGGTTAACACAAGACGCGGCTAACAAGTTAACGACACAATTTAAACACACACAGCACGTTATTTACAATTATGTACACCTTCCTAGCTGGCCAGTTGACAATCCCCAGGTCGCCACAGTACTACAATTAGTAGCCTAGTTAACAATTTGTCAGGACCACATGCAGGCTAAGTTAGCCTACATGGAGTTAATTTTGCTTTGGCGAGAGATCAATTTCGTTTTACATAAAATAACAGCTAATTAGTGTGTACCGTACTGTAGGCAACGTAGCCTACAATGAACGGGAAATGATAAGCCTGTTTTTTGTAGGTGACAAACTGAACCACACGATTGGCTTAATGTAGGCTACTGTAATCAAGCTGCAGTTCCGTATAAGAGCGAGTTTCCGTTATATTCCTGAAATTATTGGACTTGTTAACAGGCTTTATGTTAATATGTCTGCAAGAAAACTCAACTTTAGTTTGTTCGGCAATTTTGTGATAGTTGTTATGCCAGAAGACCAGCTTCTCGTTAAACTTGCTATGCAAATTGCACTCTCAGACTCACTCGTGCATACGTCATCTGGTCCCAGTATGCTTTGCGCACAGGCTAACTGTAGCATTTAGCTTTCAGGCTTAATAGAAACAAGGATTTGAATTTAGAAACTCGGATTTGAATTTAGAAACGAGGATTTAAATTTAGAAACAAGGATTTGAATTTAGAAACTCGGATTAACTTTTAGAAACAAGGATTTAATTTAGAAATAACGATTTTGTTTTAGAAACGAGGATTTACATTTAGAAATAAGGATTTTGTATTAGAAATGAGGATTTCTATTTAGAATTATGGATTTTATTTTGGAAACTAAGATTTATATTAAGAAACAAGGATTTGGTTTTAGAAACAAGGATTTGGATTTAGAAACGAGGATTTGGTTTTAGAAACAAGGATTTGGATTTAGAAACGAGGATTGTGTTTTAGAAACGAGGATTTGGTTTTAGAAACGAGGATTTGGATTTAGAAACGAGGATTGTGTTTTAGAAATGAGGATTTGGTTTTAGAAACAAGGATTTGGATTTAGAAACGAGGATTGTGTTTTAGAAACGAGGATTTGGTTTTAGAAACAAGGATTTGGTTTTAGAAACAAGGATTTGGATTTAGAAACGAGGATTGTGTTTTAGAAACGAGGATTGTGTTTTTGAAACGAGGATTGTGTTTTAGAAACGAGGATTTGGATTTAGAAACGAGGATTGTGTTTTAGAAACGAGGATTTGGATTTAGAAACGAGGATTGTGTTTTAGAAACGAGGATTTGGATTTAGAAATAAGGATTTTGTTTTAGAAACAAAGATTTCTTTTTAGAAATGTGGATTGCACCTCTGGGCCACCGTAGATTATAGCCTGACTCTGGTTTTACCATAGTAATGCAAGTGATTATAACGATAACGATACTGACTGTGAACTTTTCTAAACTTACTTCCACAGGCTACTGGGCACGTGTGGGTGCTTTGTGAACTAAAAGATAAGATTTTCTCTATAATATGCAACATTCTTTTGTAGTAATATAATCCTTAATACTGATGTATATAAAGAAAAGGGAAATGTATTTTTTGGTTTTAATAAACTCCTGGGGTCTTGGAATTCATCCTAAATGTGAACCTATGATCATTTCCTAAAATGTTCTTATGACCGATTTATAACATGTCCATAAACACAAAAAAAGTGTTTCTACGCATGACCTATTTATAAATCAGAAATCATCCTAAAAATTATGCGCACGTAAACGAGCTTGTCAGCTCCACCCAGTAAAAGCCGTCAAATATTTTTTTCTGATCTGGGTTTTTTCTAAAAACGTATATAAACTCCCTATGTGACCATTGTCACGTGATATAAAATTGACGTAGGCCTATAGCCATTTCACTTTCATCTTTTTTTCGGTTTTAATAGTTTTCAGAAATGTTAATGTTATAATTTCAGTATTGCATAGCCTAATATTTGTTTTATTGTTTTTATTTCAATAGAGTTGTCACTGGCAGCCATCAGTACAAGCCTTCTGTATTTTGTGTATGAACTATTATTAGCTACATGATGTTTGTTTAAACTGCACATTAATCTTAAGCTTTTAAACACAAATAAATATTATGCATGCGCTTGTCTAATATATCCATTTGTGAAGGGATTGGTAAAATATTCTCAAAACTGAAAAAAATCTGTTCGTCCTGCAGTACAGCAACATAGCCACAAGGAAACACTTCCTCTAGAGTTAGCCTACGCAGAAGGACATTTTAATGGCAGTTTCAAGTTTTAGAAATCTCAATTTGTGCGTCGATTTTCACATAAGATCAAATCTAGTGAATTTACAATCAAATCTATGCATATGACCGTTTTATACATGAGTCCTTTGGTATTTGAGAGTCGAACAGTCTGTTGGTCTTTAGCATTCGAAGAAGAAGAGGTGGGTTGATTGGTTAATTAATGCAGCTGATTACAGTTAAGTGCAGGAAACAATAACAGCCAGTGCACCTCGTCACTCTCTAAAATGAGGAATTGAGCACCCCGCTGTATGTATTTGATTGACCCAAAAACATTTAAAATACTTTTGATTTTGTTTAAATGTTTCCTAGCTGCCTTCCCCATGCAGAAGTGTATTTTATCTATATTTATAATCGCCTCAAGTATGAACATGCTATGGTTTTCGGTGAACATTGCTCAGAAAAACAGTATGGATAACCCATATCCAGGTTTTTTTCATTGGGAAATCAAGTCATTATTTTATACTGGAAATGAATAATTGAAGGGAAGAGAGGAAAGAGCAGATAAGACTCGTGAATGCGGAACATTCTGGCTGTGCACATATGCAGATACTATGCTTGAAATGGGGCCCCAGGACAGGTTCTGCCTTCACGTTAACATTTGGCGCATGTGACATAGCTTACCAGATAGCTTTAACAGACACTATTATCCAGATGGACTTACATGGCCTTTGCTTTCCATTTATACAGCTGGATATACAGTATATTGAAACAATGCAGGGTAAGTACTTTGCTCAAGGGTTCAATAGCAATGTCCTACCTGGGAATCAAACCTGCAACATTACAAGGCCAGTTCCTTAACCATTATGACTCATCGGAGACATCTCTTAGTGAATGTCCTTGGAGTCATGCTGTGACTCGTGCAGTTTACCATCCTGTAGGGTACTACAGAATTCCTTACCAAAGTAAAAACCTACCCAGGGAGCCCAATTTAATGATAATGTACACACTAAAGACTTTATAACACTCAATTTAATTTCCATATGCTAGCAGCGTTGACTTTTTATTTGAAATGGATTACTGATTGAACTGCAGGTGTAGCTATGGCTTTCTAATCTGCAGTATTAGGATTTGTGTAATGGTAAGTGGATAAAATGCAGTATTCGTTTTCAGTCTGACAGACAATGGGGAATTCAAGTTCTTTACAATGGGGAGTAGATGTGTTGAAAGGAAAGATGTAGAGAGACGTCTATATTTTATGTCATGAATGCACAAATGTTATTCCTGGAGACTAAGACTGAGCGCTTTTTCAATTACCATAAAACATGTAAAGATTAAGCACAGAGATATTCTTAGATTCCTTGAATATGAAAGATTCAACATGTTTCAAGGACAAATGATTGTATTCGTAAAAAGCAACACGTATTCTGTTTAGAATTTGACGTGCATATCTACAACTGTAAACCTGACTTCACAATTCCCCAAACCTTATCGCCTAGCCTATCCTGTGTGAATATGTAATTGGGATAGTAGTTAGAGAGTTTACAGCTATAGAATAGGTTTATTTCTTCATAATATTAACACTTAGCATAAATGCAAATTGAATGCAGGAGAACTGTGGCTAAACTGTTGTGGACCATTTGTGAAAGACCGAGTTGATTATATATTGTCTTCTGGTAGTAATGATGCATTGCATTATATCTGATGCACACAGGAAAGCATACCTACTGAGTACATGAATAGTTCATTATTGTGGTGCATGCGTGTGCGTGTGCGTGTGTGTGCATGAGTGTATGCGTGCGTCTGCGTGTTAGTGCATGTGCTTGTGTGTAAAGTACAGATCTGTTGGTTTTACATTTGCCAACATGACAAAATGAAGGTAAGCCAGAAGGTAATGAAGGTAATTACTTCCCTTGAAGGTGAAAAAGAAGCCCTTTTGTTGCAGGTTTGTGACTTCCCTGAAGAGCAGCTTCTGGTGGCTGTGTTTCCCGGGAAACCAACTGCCGCTGAGCTTTTCCTGCTTCCACACAACAACCAATCAGAAGGAAGGAAAAGGGGGGAACAGGATCTGGTGCATGTAAGCAGAATTTTGCAATCTACCAAAATGTATATTTTAAAATAGAGATATTCAAGCTATGCAGCAAAGAAATTAGTAACAAAATAGTAACCAGTTGATAACAGAATGGTCTATTAGCATTTGCGTTATGCCACAACATTTTAAAATGTATTGAAATACAATAATTTGTTCTTATTCAACTGCCTAAATGTATTATTTCTTAAATATGCGTTCAACAATACTTATCATTAAAAAAAGTTCACCTGAAGTAACTTGAAAATCTCTTTTGAATTAAATTACTTTCAGCACACCCGTTACGAATGTGTTTTTTAAAAATATATATTGTGTGATGTTTCCAGATCTAAAGCTTTTCTTTTTCTACAGATTTCAGAGATTCTTGTCACTGCCCTGAGCCAGAACCTGGTTGAGTTTGAGTTGAAACCTGGTGCTCGAGTTATAGTTTATATCACACAGTTAACCTTGGGTAAGGCACACATTCTTCATACTGACTTCTATATTTGGTTTTGCAAATATTTTTTACATTTTGCCAGCAGTTGACACTGGAAGCAGGGCATGTTATAAATAATGTGTGCCAGTGCCAACTGGGTCATCCAACCACATCAGGGCCAACGGTGGCCACAGGAGTCCAATGAGGTATAGACTTCAGTTGGGAGGGTTTCTGTTGGCTGGAGATCTCACACCTCACAATATCTTCCAAAGACCCAGCGATTAATGTTTGTCCACTGTAGGGAACAGTCTCTGGTTTTAATCTCAAGAACCAAATCCACGATGCTGAAACCAACACAGGGAGATTCAATTAAAAAATTATTTAATAATATTTAAAAAAATATTTTTTGGATGTTTTTGTCATCCAAGCCACTTGTATCCAAATACTTAACCTCTTTTTCTGCCAGGTGTCGGGAGGATATCAGGCTGGCTCCTAATGTGCGTTCCTCCTGCAGTGGCTTTAGTTTAGCAGTCCACCTGTACACTAGCACAGCTCGGCTGCACATATTTTCATACACCATGATGAATTGGGCAATCACATTTTTTTAGAACTGGTTTTAATAGTTGGCCCACAGTTCAAGGCTGTTGACTGAATCTTTTCTCATTGTTTTACACTGTGTCCATTTCTTTACCACACACCCACAGCCACATAAGGCCTAAATATGACAATATTGAATTCTGAGATTCAACCACAACACAATTGTGTTTGGGTATGATTTCATTTATATATTGTTCTATTATGTCTTTTTTTCCTTCATGTAAAATAAAGTGTCACTATTTTATGGGAAGAAAAAAGCTGCACTGCATTTGGTTGACACCAGACAACACCGGCAGTATGACATTCTTGCATTTAGCTGGCCATGTCACTGTGGAGTAGAACGTACATAGACTGCACATGAGATTGCCCCCTACAACACAGGACTCCTGCATTTGACTGCTACCTCCACCCCTTGTAATTTTCATGACAGACAGAAGAGAAGAGGCCTTTACAATGGAAAGCCTTTAAGATGTTTGAGAAAGGTCACTAGCTTAATACAGGCAGAACCACTGCAGTGTAAAAATGGAAAAAGGAACTTTATATGATCAACCACAGTGGCAATTATCCTACAAAGAAAAAAGATTTTCCCCAAGAATAAGGAAGTGTGTGAGTGGTTCATGGAAGAAAGACATTTGAGAGATGAATTTATACAGTCAAGCCGGAAAGTCTGAATACCCCTTTCACCTTCTCCACGTTTTATTACATTACAGACATATTCTACAATAGATTGAGTACATTTTTTGTCTCAAAATTCTACACAAAATAGCCCATAATGATAAAGTGAAAACATGTTTTTAGAAATTTTAGCAAATGTATTAAAAATCAAAAACTGAAATCTTTAATTTACATAAGTATTCATACCCTTTGCTTTAATGTATTTTTAAAGTATCATATTTAATATTTGGTCGCATATCCTTTGCATGCTGTTACTTCCTGAAGTCTGTGACCCATCAACATCAAAAAACTCAATATCTTATTTCCAGGTACTGTTACAAGCGATACTATAAGCTCTCTGCATTTGAATGGATCTCTATGGGAATTGGGGGGTGAGACTAGATTCAGCTGTAAATTACACTGGTATAGTATGGAACACATGGCTGGCTAAATGGCTGTAAGTCATCAAGGGTCTGAGCTATCGAACAAGCCCGAAACCATCACTCTGTTGCCAGATATGGAGTAGATGTGGATGGATCACTGCAAGGGTTATTTCTCCTGACTCATTTTCCAATAGAACTCTATGGGGGAAAAAGTCAGGAGAAACAACCCTTAAAGGGATCCATCCACATCCATTTCAGTTTTCGATTTTTAATACATTTGCTAAAATTTCTAAAAACATGTTTTCACTTTGTTATTATGGGCTATTTTGTGTAGAATTTTGAGACAAAAAATGAACTCAATCTATTGTAGAATATGTCTGTAATGTAATAAAACATGGAGAAGGTGAAAGACTTTCCGGCTTGACTGTATATATAATTAATATATATATATATATATATATATATATATATATATAAAATTATAGTATTTGTTCTGAATGCATCATGGTAATGCCAGCTTATTTTTCTTCTCCTTATAAAAGACCTTTTCTGTTTTGGTTGCCCTGGCAGTGCCCATAGGGCAGCACAACATTGGCCATGGCAGGGCATGAGGGTATTGTTTGATTGGCTGTAGGGAGGGAATGTTTTAATTGGCAGGATTAAACAAGGTTTAATTGTGCCAAATCGGCTCTTCTGGTTGATTTGGTCGTATGCCTACAGCAAAAACCTGTGAAAGTTACTCTGCAGAAACTGAACAGCTCAGCTGTAGCATGACACTGCTGAGAAAGAGAGTGTGCTTTTCAAAACACTCCTGAACTCTTGCATTCAAATTTGCCAGATAGTCACAAATGTCACCACAGACGCAACATAATCAGAATACAGAAGTGTACAGAAGCAAATAAACAGAAAGCCCGTTTTGTAGATACATGTTTTTGGTTAATATTCTTAAGAATCTGCCATTTTTAGACCTCGACTGGAATGGATCATTCGGCAGATCACAGTATTATTTCAATATTTCAGCACTGTCAGAAACCAAATAAAACCTGGAGATAAAACCTTCATATCTAAAAAAGTTTCTGCTAACTCTGGTTTAGGGCCTTTATTTGAGCTTCCAAACGAAACGTGTTCCAGTGTAGTTCAGATTTTCATGACACAAGCCATTTTTAAACAGTGTAAACATTGAATTTTGGCTGGGGATAGGCACTCCAATAAATATATTGCCTTCAGGAAACAAAGTACACCATTAGTTATACAATTTAACCATTATACACATACATTATGCATAAAACATTTAAATGTCATATTTTCTCACTTTTATTGTTTTGTGAATGTCAAACCAATTGTGGCAAATGGTTTAGTGGAAAATATAATTTTACAACATAAATGATGCATTTTTACCCTTTATTACTTGTATACTTCACATGGTGTACTTAACCTTTTTTATTTTTTTACAAGACCATTAATTGATCAAATAAGTGTGTCCTTGCCTGGAACTCCATCCACAAAGTCTGTAAAGCTCAACACACAGCTAAATGACTGTTTATGTTGTTTATGTGTATGCTGAATTAATATAATTGTAGATAGCTATCTTTCAGGGTTTCATTTTTAGAGGAAATGTTAACTTGTTTAGTAGAATGCTCTCTCTCTAATTGAACTTGTGTGGGACCACTGGGATGAATGTCACATTGCTTTTTTTGTAGCTCCATTGGTGGACTCTGGTTCCAGGCAGAGCAGCTCGGCCATGCTCATGCTTTTATCTGTTGTGGCCTTGGGTTTAGCCGTTTTCTTAATTTACAAGTTCAAAAGGTATGTTCCCTGTAATTTCCATATTTAGCATAGCTCAGGGTTACTTTTTATTCAGCATTCATTGCTATTTAATTTGCATGTTTAAATCGGTAGTTGTGCTGTGTTCTTGCATTAGTGCTTTGGGCTTGGACTAGTGTTCATATTCCGCACTACTAACCACATGGCGTAGTGCCAAAGATCAAGTGCCAGGCAGAAGACAGGCCTCACCTCTCCCTAATGATAACGGCTAACCTGTAGGCAGCAGCATTAATCTGGGGGTGTTTATGCAATGTTAATCCTAGACACCCTGGCCCACCCTACTCGGGAGTAGGCACCCGACCCCAGCAGAATAAAACCAGCCCTGTCCTAGTGTCATATTTCTGAATAAATAAGAATATGTCTGTGTTCCTTAAAATATCAAAACTGGATCCAGTCTGTGCTGAAGCCTGTTAATATCCCCATTTGAGACAGATGTAAAAAAAAATATACTTGTGTTTTACTATTATGTATCATTACATCTGTACCTCAAATTTATGAGAAATTAAATAATTGATAATATCGCTGATAATGTCCCTCTAAATGGATTTATGTTATTGCATATTAGACAGGGAATCTTGTTGCTGATATGATAAAGATACCAAAAACCCAACAATCTGACAAGAGGGGCAGATATAATATTTCAGTTTATGTAACAATCTGGAAGAAATTGTATCTTGTGTATGTAAAAAAATATCTTGTGTATGTAATTATGAAGAGAACCTCTGAACTTCTACAGTTACTTTCACCATGAATAATATTTCCAGTTATATTAACAGTTTGCATGAAAAGATGAAAAACAGAATTATTTGTAACGATTATTGCTCAGAGTGCAGAATACTAGTGGAGAATACTTAATATTTAGTATATTAAATCACTGTATATGCAAAATATGTCTTTTTACTTCTTTTAAAACAGTGTATTTATCTTTTTTAGAAAAATACCTTGGATCAACATTTATGCAGAAGTGAACCATGAGAAGGAACAGGAGATGATTGGCTCTGTGAGCAAACGTGAGAGCATGCCCAAAATGACACTTAGTGAGTTTTCAGCCTCCAAAGACCACATGGAGAAAGAGCTGGAAGCCAGAATGAGAGGTGAGATGTAAGGGATTGCATCCATCTTCCTGGACCACAGGGTCCTGCAATGCAATTACTAGTAGCATTTAGAAACTTGAGTCTCGGAAATACTGTCGACATACTGGGGGCATTTGCAGGGCAGGTAGCCCCCAGTGCCATAAAGTCTTCATATAGTATCTGTCTGTTTCTTGCCAAAAGGAAGGGACTTGGAATGGCATATTTTTATATGTTTGTATGTTTGTATAGCAGAAAGGCCTAGAGCCTTCACTGGTAACGGTAAGAGCACTGTCACATGGGCTAGCAGAGAAAACGTTCTGCGACACTGTTAAGTGGGTGTGTTGCTATAAAATGGGTTTTTGGCACAAAAAAATAAATTTAAAAAGAGTACTCAAGTAATCGCAAAGGCAAATCAACTGGTAATCTTTTACAGAAGTGGTAAATTGTCGAAGCCCGAATGCAAAAATAAATGTGCCTCGACTGATCAATACAAACATAGAAGCAGTTTGTATCAGTCGGTTATGCCATTGATGTGCCACTGTGTTTAAATTGATTTATATCACTTCATCTAAACTGTGGTCTTGGCACTGTCTTAAAACATTACGATACAAGTGCAACAAAATAATCAAAATAAAAATAATATTCCACTGTCATGCTAACAATTAAAAAGTCATATCAGACATTTGTTTTTGACTTATGATATGTTGTCAAGCATTAGGAAGCATGCATGACAGGGACAAGGTGTCTTGAACATGGTGTCAAATAGTGATACCAGAAAAATAATGAATTGTGTTGTTGAAAGTGGCATTTGATTTATAGAACATCCATTTTCTCTGTCCCTTGGTGCATTCGGGTGACAGAGTAACAGAGTCAACCGTCCACTGACAATATAGTCATAATGGAGTTATTGAATAACATTCATAATGGAATTATACTTTGAGGGGGAAAATGCCAGGATGTCATCTGTGAAGAAAGCACTGAGGCTAAAGTAACCCCTGTCCTGTTTATTGTCTTTCACCAGGGGGACTTGGGGTAGTCAGTGGATGTGAAAACAGAAGAGTCATTCCAAACTGCACTAGTGTTTAAAACCAAACAGCAACATACTGTAATTATGCCTTTTTTCTGTTATCATGTGTTTCCTCTAAATCTTTGTATGAATTTACAGAAACAACAAGTCACATTAAGTTTTTCTTTAAGCTCATTTATACAGATTGCATGGGTGTTTTACAAGATCTGTGAGTTCTGCCTAATTCTGCTAAACAAGGATATACATATATAAAAGTATATAAATCTGAAAACAAAGCATAAACCACTAAAGTGGGTTGTGAATTTGTCTGTATTGATTTATTTTTTACTTTTATTTTTTTAAGTACAAGATGGATGTTTGTAGAGATAGATACCAAAGGATAATTCAGTGCAGTGCTATTAATTAATTTATTTATTTATTTATTTATGTATTCATTCATTCATTCATTCATTCACTCATTCATTCATTTATATCACCTGATGTGCTTTGCTGGAGGTGTTTTTTTAAGTTGATTCATTGGATGATTCCAGAAGGCAGTGCCATGATGACCAATATTGACTTGTACTCATATAAATATGTTATTATAGTGAGTGAGTTAATTCTGTAAACATGTAATAGTGGCAGACTTTCCTTCATTTTGAACATGACTACAGTATGTTCTGATCAAGTTATGTATGTTGATGAATATATTGTTTGTGATGATGAAAATGACTGAAATGTTTAAATATGTTTGAGTATTTTACACTTTACTAACATATTTGTAACAACAAATTTTGAGAAGTTTATTTTTTAAATTCTGGTTGTACAGTTTGGTTAAACATTTTTTGACCCCCAATGACAATGGTCAATGCAGGAAGACCTGTTACAGGGACCATGTTTTCATGTAATGACCATTCAGTGACTGTGGTTTGATTTGATTTTATACTGTAATTCTACAATTCTAAACAATCATATCTCTACTGACAACCATAAAAAGCTACGAGACAATTTTGAAATGTAGATTTCATACCTGCCCAGTATTAATTTATATATATATATATATAGTTGGTATACTTGTATTTATTCACATATTGATCGCTTCATATTTTGCTAATCTATGCCTTTGTCTTCATCAGCCTGTTTTGCTGTTAAAATATATAATATTCTTCACAACATACAAGAACACCAAGTTCTTTGGAGCTGTTAGGGTCTACAGAAGTGCATATTGCACTGTCATATGAATTTTCTAAGACAACTATAATGTAGACAATATGCCCTTCGTAAGATGGCTCACATTACTTCTGCCAACAGGCCGTAAGTACAAACTGTAAATGTGCAAGGTGTTCGGTCTAAGGAATGGATTTTAGTCAGCACCAGTGCTAATAGATGTATTACTAGACTTTCTTCTCTGTCTTTACAAGATATTCAGTGTTTCTCTGTAAATAAGCAGTCTCTTAACTTTCTACATTTATGTAAGTATGAAGTAGAAAGTGGACCTGAGTATATTTGAGATATACCTTTTTGATGCGATCTCATGAACCACAACTGTTTCCATTCCTTTGACTGGGGCTGGATGTGACGCTTCTTAATGCTGAAAATATACTGTCTATATAAATGTTGTAAAAGTCATCTATTTGCTAAAGTTTTGTATGTTCAAAAAGCTAAAGTATTTGAATGGCGTTTCGCATTTTAATTCTGTAGTTTGAGATTAAATTATTAACCAATAAAGGTTTCGGTTGTTTGCCCCCTAATACATTAACATATTTTATTTATTGGCCACACAACATTTACATGAATAAATGAAACCCTCACATTTTATTTAGAGCTGACACATTCATTTGTGCATTGGAGATTATTGCTCCAATATTATGTGCCATATCAGTAGACTGATACTTTACTGGGCAAAGAAATGAAAGGGGCAAAATATTCCTGTATTGAAAATTAATCTTACAATCAAAAATATATTTCTAGAATATATTTCTACAGTGATGGTAAACAACTATTATACTTTTACAGCACAAAAGGCCTGATTTATTAAGACCTTTAGCATGTGCAAAACCTTTTAACACATGCAAAACTAATAACACAACCATTGATTGTTGCAAAACGAATACCATGACCAATCATTGGTTTTGCATGTGCTTAAAGGTTTTGCTCATGTAAAAAAGGTCTTAGTAAATCAGGCACAACAAGTTCAAATAATTTAAAAATCCAAATGCATGCTCTTTCGTTTCACTCATCTCAATATTTCTACTGTAAAGAGAGTCATTTTGAAACTGTTTCAAATAAATGTATTTTTCTACATGCTCAACTGTTTATCGTTGCTTTTGTTAAAGTAAATATCTTGACATTTTGGCCTCGCTGTATGCACAACGGAATATATACAGTACATAACCTTATCAGTATAGTTTTTGTCAGTGGCATCACAAGACCTATTTTAGGGGGCTTTAGCTATCCATCCATATATACTGCATATCTGGCAGCAGAGTGATGGTTTAAGGCTTGTTTGATACGTCAGACCCTTGATGACTTAGAGCCATTTAGCCAACCATGTGTTCCATGCTGTTCCATGCTGTTCCAGTGTAATTTACAACTAAATCTAGTCCCACTTCCCAATTCCCATAAAGATCCATTGAAATGTAGAGAGGTTATATTATTACTTGTAGGAGTACTGGAAAATAAGATGTCAAGAGTCTTTTGATGTTGTTGGGTCACAGACCTCAGGAAGTCATAGCATGCAAAGAATATGCGACCAAATATTAAAAATAATTACTTTATTCTTCATTATGCTAAACTGTCCAATATTTTTTGATGCCTGAAAATAAATGCCTATATACAAAAGGTTCTATAATTTCTAAACAGTTCATCTGATATGGATGACAATACCCTCAAATGAAAGCTGACTGCCTGCACTTCAACCCCATTGACATTTTATCTATTCAAACTCAAAGTGCTCGAGTACAGAACCAAAATAACAAACAATGTGTCACTGTCCAATGAATTATGGTGAATTATGGTGCTCACTGTATATGATATTTGCCAAGTGTTGTCTCTTATTGATTTTTATGGGAATGAAAAGAGTGGATTATGTATTAATCTAAGCCTCAACTGAGTAGGTAATTGATCTTCTTTAATGGATAATATTAAGACTGTAGTTTTGCCCAAGCAGTGCTCTTCTCTATCTCTCTACTTCTTAGTACACAAATCAAAAAACATTGAACGGTTTAATTAAATCTTAATAAACCACAAAATTCCAATGAATTGCAAACATTTCAGTGATTATAACCAGCTGTATTAATGCTATATTAATGCTTATATGGTTCAAGCACCTGAAAAGATCATTTTTGCTGTAATTAATGAAAAACCTCTGTCATCAGCGTGGTAGCACTGTCATTTCAGAATTTGACCCATGGGATTGCTCTTGTTGGCTTTCAAAGGTCCTCTGTCATTTAATAAGCTTCTTTTGTCTGCGGATTATTTATTTTATTGTTATTTATTTATTTATCTATGTTGGCAGAGTGTGTCAACATGAAATGGATATCTGGGACGGCAGCGGGGTTTAAATGAGGCCTATTATTTTTCATGCACGGGGGAAATCCTGAAAGCAGGCTCCTTATACAGAGGGTCAGATTAATCTCTGGCTCTTTCTTTCCCTCTCGCCTTGGGAGCTTAAAACTGTGCAACAGAGAGACGGTATTGAACATGTTCGCTGACCTTTGCTGCGATTAAGAGGGGCATTCAGTTCAAATGCCGGGTGCCTCACCCCCAACTTTAAGAAGACAATTTAAGTAATCATGAATTATTTCCTATACTTTTTACAAACCTTTTCCAGTATTTCAGGAACCAATGGTGATGCACAACGTCATTAAAAAAAGAAAGCAAATCTGCTGTAAGATATTAAATTAGGGCCAGATTCAGAATTGAGATAAGCATGCGCAAATGGGACTTACTCCTGAAATTCTGCGTAGCTTATGCTATTTGTGATTCAATCATTTGACTTGATTTGAGCCTGCTGTTTTAAGCGTCTCTCCAGTACATACGCATCATTACGCGCGGGGTGGAGATTTGACAAAAAGGAGGCGTGTCTGCAAGATACGCGTATTCAGAGTTTAAATTTATATTATAAGGTATATCATGTCTAGCCACTAGCGCCAGCAATAGTTGGTTATGAAAAATACAGCATCTTTCGCAAAAATAGATATTAGAATGAGTGCAGGTTCTTTGAAAATAATATTGGTCTTATTTTTTTATTTCCTAGCCGACTTTCAATTACAAAAAAGCTGCCATACAAAGAAAAATATGTAAAAGTAGGCTATGATTGACTGTCTATATCAAACCAGATCAATATTGCATGGATTAATTGATAGACAGTGTCTGGATCATATTCGCTTTGACAGAGAGGCGAGTCAGCACAGCTTCTCCTGTCATGGATCGCGCTTTCCTTCCCTTATATCCGCGCTTAGTATTCCGTTTTTTCATATGCCTATAAATCTATCGGATTTTTCTGTGCTCCGCTACGGGTTTTGCTTTCGCCTTGGTGATTAGTGAGTTCACCTGTCCTGTATTTCCTCTCTCTATTTATACCCCGCTTCCTCCTGTTCTCGTTGCTTCCATGTTATTTCACGTAACATTCGAGCCGGTAAAAAAGGTATAGGAAGTTGTACTGCTATCGACCGCTTTGCTTATCAACGCGGGACTTGTTAGCAGTACAATTTTAGAAAGAAAGCAAAGTTATCTTTTCGCTCTTATTTCAGAGCAGAGGGGTTTCGTTTCTTTGTTTTTCCACTCATACCTATGAGTGCTCTTACTTTAAGCCTGAGTTTCTTTTCTTTCTGTTTGTTCGCTCAACAAACGGGAGTTAGATAAGCGTTATTGCTTATTTCTTTGTTTTGCTCGGGTATCGAGTTCTTTGTTAGATAAGCGTTACTGCTTATTTCTTTGTTTTGCTCGGATATCCGAGTTCCTCGTTAGTTAAGCGTTACTGCTTATTTCTTTGTTTTGCTCGGATATCAAGTTCTTTGTTAGATAAGCGTTACTGCTTATTTCTTTGTTTTGCTCGGATATCGAGTTCCTCGTTCTTTTGCGAGGTTATTTGTGTTCCCCTTATTTTCCCCTTTTCCACTACGGATTATTGTCTGTTTCAGTGGTGTTCATAGGAACACTTTAAGATTCCCTATCTATCGCACCTGGACCTCCAATATTCCCTCCGTGTCTCTGGCACAGAGAACCACAACACTCCAAAATGATTAAGTTGAAGACATCGCATATAGGCTATTGTGTTCAACCACCTACATAACTTTATTAGGTAAATCGTAAACAATAAATCAAATTTTTATTTTGTTACTCAGTAAATCCAACGATTTATTTGTTTAGTTAATAAAATATTGCGTGCAACCACTGCCCAGCGATTATTTATTTTGATTGTGTGATGGGTATATCCAAGTCATTTTATCAATGCGACGGATTAATACGTTCACTGCCTTCCCCATCACGCAAGAGCAACTACGATGAACAAAGGTAGGTTATTACAGGCAATGTCACTGACACGTGGAAAATGTATACCCCCACAGATTTTTTTAAGCTGGCAACCCAGCGGGCAGGTACAAAAAACAGGTCATTAGAATATCATGCCCTGTGCCACCCACATTTTGAGAAACGCACCCGCGTAGCACAGTTAGAATACGGCGTATCTCATTCCGTGTTAAATCCGCGCAGGAGAGGCACTTAAGCTTAAGACTTAAGTTGGTCATCTCTGAATCCGCCCCTTAATTTGCAAATGGTGGGTCACCAAGATATGTATTCCCTGTGTTCAACTTGTACACAAAGTTAATACACTTTGCATATTGCTTCTTGATCATAGAACCAAATTCTTGTTTTGTTGCAGCAGCTCCCAGGAACAGGTGGTGTGACATTGTGAAATGCATTATACACTGAAACTTAATGAGAAATTAAACTAACATGTACTGGGAGGATTGGGTGAATAAAGTACCCAAAACACATTTCCAAAGTCTCTACCACTATTCACAACCCTACTTTTCCTCATTGCCTTAGAAACCTGAGTCTCCCAATTGCCCCAAATGGGCACTGATAGTATTAGCAAGTAAAAAGCAAATCCAAAACAAATGGCCATGATATTAATATTTTAGGCACAAAATGTATGAATTAGATCCCTATCTAATGCATTCTGTGTACTAGCATACTGTGTGTTGCTTACTGCATACTGTTTAGTGAAATGAAGTATGTGGGGAAAAAAGAACATCCGTACTATTATCAGCGAAAACCCAGAAATAAATATATCATCCAGGGATTTTAAGTACACTACATGAGAACAATTTACCTATACAACTTTCTCATCCAGTGTACTCAACTAGCATACTCAATAGTATAGACGAGCGTTGATTCGGACACAGCCCTGGAGAGCCACAGTGTCTGCAGGTTTAACTCCATTCTCATTTAGAAAAACTACTTTAGATCAAATTTGATCTTACATGTGGCATACGTGGAAAATCACAACAAAGTGATATATAAAATTTCAACATGATTACATTTGACCGTGGAAACGATCGTAGCTCCATGTCAGGTCTTCACTTGATGTACGCACATTACCTGCTGGTTATGCCGAAGTATTTCAGGCTTGAGAGTCACACATGAACGCTTATTGGTGTTGGAGATTATCGGTGATATCAGCCTACAAAATTTGTTTCCTTAAAAATTTAAAGAAACTGATAGGCTTATTATTGAGTTTAAATTTTTTCTTACATTATATAGGCCTGCCGTTATTGTATGACCTGTAGAAACTTGTAAATTGGGGCACGGTGAACACGTGAACATTATGATTCACAAAGTGTTGCTCATTAAAGACAGGCTCATGTTTCCTACAAATAGTCTACTGTGAGCAAACAATTAACACTCAACCATGGCTGTGCTAGCTTTATGGAGGACATGGCAAACCATACGTTTTGCAGGGAGAGAGTGTTCAGCGACCGGACTGACTTTTTTGCCCAAGAGGATGAGTGGCTCAAAAGCCGTTATCGGTTTCCCGGGAGCCATTCTATTAAATGTATGTGGCCAGTTAGCTCCAGGGCGCAATCACAGAGCTCTTTCACGTGCGATCAATTTGAAGTTCATTTGAGATTTATAGATGAAAGGTACGTATGCTACTTTAAACAAGCACAGACAATTTTATAAATAATGCTTACGTCTATTTAAAGAAATGTGCTTTTGTGAAAGTTAAAGATGACGTCCAAGTACTTTTTTTTATAAATAAGGCCCCAGGACTGGATTCTGACACTGATGCCATGTATGGTAGATATGCTGTACAGCAGCTTGGAAGTCATAGATGTGATTATTTTATTTCAGTAAGAAACCTTTAAAAGTGCTTTTCACTATACATGCACATGGGTAAGTTTCAGATTAGGTGGATGACAAACCTGTCGTCCCAATCATGCTGTTGTGAATTGAATTGAATTAATAAAGCCTTGCTGGAAGCTGTTTTCATTATGTCAATTACAATGTCAGCACTGTAACATGAACCCAACATAATTACACAGTCCATTTACATGGAAATGAAGATCGGCTGGATTTGGAAAGACATTCATAATGTATATTGGAAATGAGGGAACGACACACAAAGAATAAAGGTAGGCTATATCTGCTGGAACAGTGCAAACGGGAAGGATTTATTTGTGATTAGGGTGGCAGACAGGAGATGGGCTTGTATGTAAAGAGTGACTGAGGCACTGGGAGCCGGCAGTGACAGGCATTTTGAGAAACACTGAGCGTGAGCACTGCGCAGGGGGCGAGCACCTTGTGCATCTATATATCTTGCAGGTGATTATGGAGACAAGGGGAGGACACAGTGACAAAGGAAGGAGGTTTTTAGGCCAGGGTGAAGAATGACTCACTCACATTGACCGGCAAGGTCCCCACTGACTTTACACTGAAGTATTCCACGGTATGTGTGGGAAACTAAGTATTATGGGAAAGACATTTCACAAAACAAAAGGATATAAAGAGGAGAAGCAGAATGCAGAAAGTTTATTTATTAACATTTTTACAGTAATAAGGACCCATTCATACCGAATCTCTCTGCAGTGTGACCATTCTATAATACATCCGAGAATGATTTTATGTATTGCGCGCAAAGGATACATACGTAAAATCGTTCTCAGTCACACAGTAGTTACGTTACGGTATGTTACATCAAAAATATAAGTACTGTTATGTGATGTACCTCAAAATCACTACCGTATTACATGCAATTCAGAAAAAAAAGGAAATGATGAATGGTGCCGAAATGGAAAATGTATCAGAACTTCAGACTGCACTATTCCCAGCTCACTGCTTACCAGTGCTGTGGTGCTAATATGTTTCTGTTCAATCTAATAATGTTCATCTTCTGTGAACAGATGTAATTTAGCCTTAGGAATGTTAAGCACACAAAAGGCTAATAATAAAAGCCACTGAATTCACCATAATTATGTATCTACGCTGATGTTATTTCAAAAGCAGGTATTTCAATAGTACCACAGGTGAAAGGCAGTCTTACCCGACGGGCAAATATCTGCACCATTATCTCATTTACTGCTTGTCTTTCTTTTTTTTGGGGGGGGGGGTGGCAAGAAGGATATAAAAAAGAAGAAAAAATGTGGCAGTTTTGGGCTTTGCCATTGACAGAGGCAATGAAAGGGAAAAGTTCACGCGTCAGCATCCTTTTTTCTTTTTCTTTTGTGCTTCACTCTAGTCCCAGGCTGTCTATAAACGGATGGTGGTGTGGCATAAAGGCTGGAACCGGGCTTCCAACTCCGAGCCTGCGGGTCTGATTTCTGGGGGAGGGGTCCCCAATGCATATCTTTGAGCAAGGTACTTAACATGAATTTTTTCAGTAAATATCCAGCTGTATAAACAGATTGCATGTAAAAAAATAAAAAATAAGCAAGCAAACAAAAAAATAAATAACCAGTAGCTGTCTGCGAGTCGATCTGGTTAAGATCTGCTAAAGTTTTCAGCGTGGAAATTAAATCTCTGTTCTGTTGTTGACATGATTAACAATTCTCAGCTTCCTCCATGTGTGATGTCAACGACCTCATATCACTAAAATGAAATGCATCATGAATGATTAGCCAAACACTTACATAATAATAAGCACAGAAATAGTGCATTAGAAAGATAAAAGTAATTTAATGATTCTACATTGTGTTCCAAAACATGGTGACAAGTGGACAAACAACCCAGGTTCCACTTTTTTATGTGCAGTTATAACTATTTATAATTATATCAAAATGAACCTAAGGGTTCCTATGATATGTTGGTATTGTGATGATGTATGTATAATTTACTGTAATTTTGATTGTGTGTTAGTGTCTCATGTATTGAACTCTGTTGTGATGTGTGTTTTTTAAATGGAGCTGCTCTGATGCAAAACAAATTTCAGAGAAATCTGACAATAAAGTTCTAGTGTATTGTATTGTATGACAAAACAATTTGAAAACTCTGCAGTCCTGAACTGGAGTTATCAAGCTATGCATGTTTTACTCCCTGTATATACCCTATTCTGGGTAATAAATCACAGAATTATGAGTCACTCAAATTTGTTTGAGTTTGAACACAATCAAACTTATGTCAAGAAGACCTGAGGCCATTTTATTCTCCCTCGTGTTATAAAACAGAAAGGCAAAACAAATTAAGAAATAATTAGATAAATGAAATATATCTACTGCATATCTGTCAGCAGAGTGATGGTTTGAGGCTTGTTTGATACCTCAGACCCTTGATGACTTACAGCCATTTAGCCAACCATATACCCAGTCCTGACAGCATCATCTGTTTGCCTGTGGAATGTTCCAAACAGGTGTTTTTTAACTTCCCAGTCTTTTTTTGCCCCTATCCCAACTTTTTTGAAATGTTAGTTCACATGAATGTAAAGATGGTGATATAGCTAGCAGAGCACATATCCCACTGAAACTTGCAATTGCCTTGAAAAAAAGATATAAAATATGGAAATTAAAAGCACAACCAAAAAGTTTTTACCTGAAAGTCTTCAAACAAGAGAAGATGAGGGAAAAAAATCCAAAAGCAAATTCGTCAGAGCAGAATGAAAAAAAAGTCATGAAAGGAACTACATAAAAAGCATGGTTTAAAAATGTCATTTCAGGGTATGATGGTCTACTCTGAAGCTCCTTTCACACTGGCAATACTATGCTATAGGTCACTGATGTGACTATTTTTGTTTTTTTGATGCTGCATAGTGACGCAAAAATAAAATGTCAAAACATTTTAAATAAAAATCATTTATAAATTTATGTTTGAAATTTCACTGTATGATTTTTGTTATAAATGTTTAGAAAAATAACACTGCCATCAAAGCCAGTTCAGTTTTCATACCCATACAGGAAATCAAAGGCCCATCTCATATCTACTGATGATTTATTTAATTGTCTTGTCATGGACAAAGTCCCAAAGAGGGAGATAAAAATTCATAATGTGAATCAGAAATCTCAAGAAAATGATTTTGGCAGAAATCCTTCTATGTGTTGGACAAGGCTTCTGTGAACAGATGTAGTCAAAGTCATTCATAAATCATCAGCATTCTAACAACCGGACAGCTTCTCACATCAAGCCATGCACATGTGGACAAACTCATCCTAATGTGATCAAATTAATTAACTTCCTGCCAAAAAGTGATGGATTCAGGGAAATGCAATCAATGGTATGATTGCACATTAAAATAAACAATCAAGACCCTGGTACTGAAATGTGACTGATATGCTGCTCTGCCTCGGCCAGATCCTTCTTCATATATTTTGCTCTTTAATCTTGCCACTTGATCATGAATGAGAGACACTGGCTTGTCAAATTACTCATCCAATGGTCATTTTCGCCATGACAGGTCAGCGTAAGATTGCAAGCCATTAAACTGTGGACAAACAACATGGTGCTTTCGTTTCTAAAGGTCACAGGCCTATCAGGGAGAGATTTCAAGCAAAGGTTATTGCCATTAGCCTATGTTAACAAATGTACAGACAGAAGCATGGCACATGACATAACATCGCTTCTAGAATTCAAAGTGCAACATCCTGGTCACAAGTTTGTGAGCCATCACTGTGCTGGAGCCTTTTAGGTCTGGAGGGAAAAGAGCACCTTATTGACCCACCGACACCTCTTCCAGAGGAATGTTAGTTTTCCCAGGGGGTCTCCCATCCAAGTGGAATAAACCTTTTTAACCTGGGCTGTGTCTGAATCATTGCATACTGTGTACTTTGTAATAGAAAACTGTGAACTGCTTACTGTATACTGTTTAGTATGTGACATATCCTTTGTACTATTTTTAAACCGTACTGTGTCGTAAGATGTCCCGCCCTTGCGTGGCCATGCTCACATGTTGCGCCTCGTCTTTAAAGTAAAGCTGCATGTCATATTTATGTGACCAAAATTTTCGGTTACTTCCTGAAAAGTATGCCCCTGTATATATGCAGGAAAACCCCAGAAATAAGTACATCATCCAGAGATTTTAAGTACACTTAACAATTTTGCAGACTTAACAAGTTTCTCATCCAGTGTACTCAACTAGCATACTCAATAGTATGGAAGGGCGCTGGTCAAATTACATGGCGCTGTGCTCATGCTGTTGATCTGTACACAGTATGTTCCAAAATGTGAGTGTAGCCCACATTACACATTTAGACTAAAATAACAATGATACTGTTATACTGATAGATTGTACTTGATGAAAAAATAGTGCCACAAATGACCATTACATATCACCATTTCCACCATTATTTTGTTAAACTGATGGGTGTTGAATTAAGATTTGCACAAGGCATAGTTATAAATGAGCTTGTAGAATGAATTCCAGTACTGTATCTATTTAAATGTTTGTAAAATTGTGACATCACACGATTGTTAATTATTGTTAATTATTCACATAATAAATTCAACCCATTTTGTGTTTAAAAAAAAAGAAAATAGTATTTAACTCAATGGAAATAGGTTTAAATCACTGGCTATGAATTGTACATAAACATAATTAACTGAAAGTGTATTTAGATAATAAGCAAAAGGTAAAAAAGTTAAACACTGTATTTAAAAAAGGGTATTTTCTTTTCAATCAGCAGGCAATTAAAGCTTTGAGAACAAAAGGTGTGTGAACTTTTAGCTTTTAGCCAATCAAATCAAATCAAATTAGTCACATGTGCTAAAACATAAAAGCAAAGCAGACACTATGGCCCTCCATGACTGGACTATGATACCCCTGGACTGGACTTAATTTAAAAATGTTCAGTATAATAGTTTCCAAGGTATTGCTCAAAAAGGCTTTTATCTGGCCTGCTTTGCCTATCTAATGCACAACATCAATCATTGTATGTATACTAATGGGGTTATGTTAATGCATGGTGCTTTTGCACATTTATTCCCTACTTTTAAAATTTTTTAGGCTGTCTTCTCATTTTCTTATGCATTTATACGGCACCACACACAGCTGTATTGATTCCACAGTGAAAGACTTCCACACTCTGTCAGTCATATTGAATAGCTTAAAATTGGAAAAGTCACTGTTGCATTACAAGTCAAGTTATATAATACGTTTAATTCTCAAGAATACTATATGAAGGGCGGTATTCTAAAGTATTCTAAAAGTAAAAATTGGAAATAGAAATAGATAATGAAATTTAAAAATGAAAATTGTAGTACTCTGAAAATGAAAGATTTAATTTACTTTAAATAACCTTTCTGTCCAAAATTAATATGCGACCAAATATTTAAAATGATTACTTTATTCTATATATAAATGCAGGGGTGCCAACAATAGAGATTTATTTTTTCTCATAATAAATTTACTTCAATTAATTGTTGGATTTTTCTAATTTTTTCAGTGTGAGATTAAGCTAATTCACCAAACGGTGAATTTCTTATAACCCTTTTTACTCATCTTTACCAGGGGTGCCAATAATAGTGGAGGGCACTGTATATGGGCTGTCTGTGCATGTTTTTATGGGTTTCAATTTTGTTTCTTAATAATGGTAATTTTCACAATACTATGGTGACATTTATACAAATCCTGGGAAACAGAGTTTCCAAATATTTGAACATAGGTGATTGATGCAGGCCTTTTTGTTCTAGAACAGAAAGGACACACCTGTCGTGGAGACAATAGAGCTGTTGAGCGTGACCATGGATCATCCGGAGTAGATTAATTCCGAATATCAGGGTTGATTACCTTATTGTACTTGCAATCAAAAAGCCAAATATCAGCCTCATGAATAGCATTACAAGCAAGTTCATTCAATAAAGTTTGCGTGTCATGCTGACTCCAGAATTATGAAGTTTTTTGATGTGATTGTTGAAAAGAACATGAGAATGTGACAAAACGTTTCAAGGAAAAGTGGAATCGATATGAATGAACTACATTCTTCGCAAAATCTATTTTCACCTGTCTCACCTAAAATGGGATGTCACATATAACGTTTTTAGCAGAGTCTGCAGGATTGAACTGATGAACAGCAGTACTTCAAACAATATGTCAGAGATGTAAGTGGCAGGTTGAAACATGGGTGTTTTTAAAAAAAATTATAAAGCTGCTGCTTATAAGCCCAAAACCTAAAATAGTTCAGCTTTTTGCAAACACATTGTTGAGAGAAATAGAACACCGTCTTGAGTTTCTCCCCACCATTTGCCAAACACAGCCAAATTAAAATAATTTTAAGGAAACACTAATCCTATTTTTAAACTCACGGGAGGGCTCATTAGTCTTATTATCCCATTTTTTTTGTTTTTAAATGGGGCAGCACTATGAAGGACAATCAGGGGAGTTAAGACCCCCGACATTCCAAAACCTCCTTCGTTTCTTGCCTCTCCTGACCATGTTCCATGCAAGACCTGTCATCAATGTACAGTCAATAAACCAGCCACTTTCATAGAAACCTTGTCTGCAGAAACAATCAAATTGAAACAAGGGGTCACCTGTAATTTTACACATGTGGTTTACATATGTGTACCTTTCTCTTGGTCAAATGTGTCTTATTGAATCATACTTACTGCAGGTGTACAAGTTGGTTTCATACTGTTATTTTATGCATGTTCGTGCATCTGTGAATTATATGGAATGCAATTAGCCAATTATGCTGGAAATATTTTTACACACTATAATAAAACAACATATATATATATATATACTGGCTATGTATGTACTGGCTTTTCTGCAAAAAAAAAAATTCTCCGTTAAGATGTATAATTGTTGTTGTGAAAGATAGCGCTCAAATGGATAACTGGTTTGCTATTGTAGGCTACATAGAAATGTCTCATTTGGGCAGCTTGCTGAATTAGTCCCATCCATTTCACCTAATTTGTGTGTTCATAAATCATTGAAGAAAAAAGCCACTCTAGCCCTCCATGGCCCTTTCATTAACACAGAAAATGGTGAAATGAGTAACAAACAGTTCCTGCACAGTACTGCCCTCAGATGGTCACCATACAGTATGTCAGACATTGTAATTAATTCCAGTGCATTACCTCTCAGAATCTATAGATGCAGTGTTAAAGTGCACGCTAGTGTATTGTCAGCAAATCTTCCCCCACATATATTTTGTCAATGGTGTGGATGGTCGTTCATGTTATTTCCTTTTTTTTTAAATTTCTGTGTACCTTTTTCACAATTTTGAATGGCCAGTCTTATTCATCGGCCACACACCCATATCAATGTAGAAAAGCATAATAATAATAATAATAATAATAATGCAAGTTGAGTTGTCACAGACGTGACACTACATGGGCAGTATGCGCAAATAGATTGACCAGCGGGGGTCACTGGTGAATGTTGAGACGAGGACATCCTGGCTGACTGAATCCATCCATGAGTGACGCTGCTGCCAATTATACAATTATGTTTACGGGCTGCTGGCCACAGTCAGCACTGGCACAGTGGGGATTATGTCCAGGCACTACAGTGGGGATTCCGTCCAGGCACTGGTAGTGCCTTAGCAATATGTTTTAACAATATGGGCCACCCAGCAGCCCCCTTCATGTTCATTTTAGCTGGAAGGTTCGCAAAGATCCATGAACCTGTAATTTCAGCATTTCTAAGTTGGAACGTTTTTGATGACGATTACTTGTATATTCTCCATGATGTTTATTCATGACTAAATGGTAACCATTAGCAGATACTACCAATGGGTTGTTTGTGAAATACCTGGAATGTCAGTGTAGCATGTCTTCAAAGTTAATACTTGATATAGGTCTACATTTTACAAAATAAATGTACATCTCTATATACCAAAATGTCAGTAGAGGTACACATTTAGTTTTTTTTATTGTCAACCCTTAAAAACAAACAAACAAAAATTTAACAATTTAATATGTATTTTCTTTATATAAAAAATGCCATATTTGATACCTTTTCACACTGGCATTTTTGTAGCAATATCCATTCAAACGTATTTGCATTCTGTATTTACTCCTCTATACGTTATTTTCCATTGGTGGCGTAAAGTGCAAAAACTGATTTGCTCCTAGTGATACATTTTGTTTGTGCATGTAGCTTCACTTTGAATGGAACTCTGGGATTAGAAGTATGAAAACAAACAGTTGTGACCACCAGTCACAATATAGTCACCAAATCCACCAAAATTAAGACATTACATATTTCAGCTTTAAAAAAATAACAACAGAAGAGGTCTATTTCATAAATAAGATTGCAAATGCAATTAACAGAAACAATGAATCAAACAAACATGTTTTAATCAAACAAAACACTGTACATCTATAAAAATGTAAAGTAATATATATCCATTATTTACAAGAAAGTATGGCAAATTAAATACATGGTTGAAAACACAACTGTGACTATGGCTGGATGATATTGGCAAGTCCTGAAAAAATCCTGGGGTTATTAAGAACACATTAGCATCACATTGAATGTATCACTGTAACTGATAAGCTGGATAAAATCCATTATTATGTTCATAATATGTTTTAATCATATTCATTTGCATTCATATGCAATACACGTTCAATGCGTTTCTTTTTTTTGCTAATCTAAAAAGAAAACTGCTCTATAACTGTCTAAAGTAAAGCAATGTCGTTGCATTTTATTGGAAGAAATGCCATTATATACATGTATACACAACATAATTAATTTTCTTCTCGTGTAAATAAATATATATTTTCTGAAAGTGTAAACCAGCCACACATCAGGAGACAAAATTTTGGACAAGTGTGAACCTGGACTATGCTGAAATTTAAAACTCAGAACCTTTGGGTCACGAATGCTCAAAGGTCATGAATAAGCCTAGGATTGTGTCACAGAGGAAACCCAATGAATGAATCTGGATCATCTAAAGTAGACACTGGTGAAACCTTCATAATGGTCAGGGAAAATGAGCACAGAAGCAGTTGATTTCAATACGGGCAGTAATGCCCTGCAGACGTACTCTATTTTCTTAACAAGAACTGTTGTTCCACGCTGGCTTGCTCTTTAATGCCTAACCTAAAGAGATTTATTTCAATTGCTGGAATTCTACCCTGGCGGATTAAATTGCTGGATTTAATCAACAGTTGTCATTCATGCTGACTCACAAATAAATTCAACAGCTTAAGGTTTTATTCACAATCATAGTTTTGTGAAAAAAATGATTACAAAAAAACTAAATGTTTTGAATGGATAGAAAATAAAATATATATTGAGATGTACAATACATTGAGAGGCAATGTTAAGGAAGATGTTGACTGGAATCGTCTGACTCTGCAAAATAAGAAAGGTAAGAGAGGCTATCACCACTACAGAATACAGAACATGTTAAATGTGATTTTAAAGAGTGTGTTTTCTCAGATGTGTGGGTGAAATGGGCTCATTTAAGTCATAGCCATTATAGTCATTATTAATTGTGTATCTTAGCCTTCCTATTATGTTAACATTTCACTGCCATTTGTGTCAAGGTGTTGTTGCGGGTTAAAACACAAAAGTTACAAATATATTTTTTGTTTGCATGTATTTCCCAATTCTAAGATATCTTAAAGGCATTTGCTGAAGAAAATCCCCAATTTGAAGTTCTATAAAGACAAAAAGTAATTTTGGGTCATAATAGGAAGGTTAAATGGTATAGCGTATAGTACACGTTTTCTCTCCAAGCAAAGACTCAAATCATGGTCCTCTGTCCCACATGGAACAACTTCTGACAAGATTTACAGCTGATCAGCTGAGTTAAGGCCCTCAAATAAAGAGCTACATCAGTTATTTTTACAAGTGGAGGTGACCTTACCTTCCGTACCAGGCTGTGAATTATATCTCTGAGCACTCGTTGTATCTGTAGTTTTTGTCCATGCTTTCAGTTATTTAACCATAACAAATATAATTCAATTCACACAAAGTACAGCATATTGCAATGGAAATTTCAATGATTGCAAATAAAATGAACTCTCAACAGAGTAAACACCAACTTATTAGAAACAAAATTACAACCCAGACAAAATAGATTAAAACTGAAACTTTTTGTCTCATATGCAATCTAGATATTAAGTGAGCATACTGTATCTCTTTTCTTCATACTAAATTTGTTATTCAACACATATTCACATATTTATGATTGACAAAAAAAATTACTTGAATAAATAGTGAATAAATTTTGTTGGCATAACAATGAAACAAGCGGATGGAAAAGCTAAGTGTAGGTCCTTTCCTAAGAACCGCACATGACTCTTGTATAAATACATGTATAGATGTATACCTTATAGAAATGTTATAAAAGAAAAATGCCTATACAGTTTCTTCTGGTTTCCAGGGAGCACAGTTGTCACCAGTGATGCCAAAATGTTGACAGGAATAAAGCTCAAAACCATTGTGTCTGAAGAGTCAAAGTCCACATTATCACTGAAGATATCACTTGGGGTCCAGAATTCAAACAGTAACACATGAGAGATGTTCCTTTGAGGACTTCGTATTAAGGTGAGGTGGAAGATATCCTATTAGCAGAAGAGGGAGAAGCTATATAATGCAACATACATCATATGTATTCATTAATAGTATCCGTGACATTTTGTATTGACTGACATGCGTACAAACTATTCTATATCTAGGTCTACATATGCATACATGTCATACACTTTTTACCACATGATTCCATGTATAATCCCACTCTGCTCCCACCTAGCACTGTAGCATGGTATTCTAAGGGGTGCCACTGTATTATAGTGGTACAACGAGGCTTGTAATGCAATGGTTGCAGGTTCAATTCCCAGCTGGGGCACTTCTGTTGTACCCTTTAGCGAGATCCTTAACCTGAATTGATAAATTAAAAATAAATTGTCTGAAATAAATAAATAAATAAAAATACATATCTGAATTGCTCTGGATAAGGGCATCTGCTAAATGCTGAAATGTAATGTATTCAATGACCTTTGAAGTGTTTCTTTTAATCAGTTACAAATGACACACAAAGGTCAGTCAAACATGTTTTACTCTGAATTTAATTGAATTTAGTTATACATTTCCGTATATAAAAGACATTGGACATATACTAACGGGTCATAATTGTCTTTAAACAAGCACACGTTTAAATAGTCACGCTACTGAAAGGCTGAAGAAAACTCATGGGAGTAATGAGTAAACCCAGGATAATTGGGGTGACATGTTTTGCATGTTACAGTACAGTCTGAACTGGAGCCCACCTCAGCTCTGATATGGACACCCTTACAGTTCACATGAATATGAACTGCTCTGCGATGCCCTGATCCAAGTGCCAGATGCGAGACACCCCAGAAACCACTTATCTTGGAGGCCGACCTTATTACTGTATAGTGTCTTGTGTTGCAACACAGCAATACCCTATTTACAAATATTAATCTGGGACCATAAAATGTAGATATATGTATGTGCAATCAAACAATAAATTTTCAACAGCTGAAGGCTGCTTATACACAATATGAAATTAGAGGGAACCCCACTGAAAAAGAAAAAAAAAATCTAAATTTTTGTTCCTGTTTAAAAATAGCTTACGTTTATGTTATTTGCTTTTTAAAAGTCTGTGGCCTTTGTCAGTGATTACAATGGAGCAGTGCACTATGGGACTGCTGTTTGCTCAGCCTGTCCAACTGCAAATAACAAAATAGCTATTTTTAAATGGGAAAAAAATGTTACCGGTATCTGGGTATTTAATTAATTCATTCCCCTTTTGTTTCCTCCAGTGGCGATTCCATTGAATTGCTCACAGTGTGTTCACAAATTGCTACTGTGTTACTATGGATCTTACCTATGGCCTGCGTTTCCAACTCAGTGTCCAGGAGTTCCAATGAAGTCACCAGCTCTCTCGAAGTGCTGGGGGTGTTTTCCATGGCACTGACTGGACGTATTATGTCTTGTTCTTTTTCGTTCTGCATTTGTGCATAGAAACTGAGGCCTGGGATCTTCCTTAGAGAAGATTCAACATGAGACAAAGAGAGAGGGGATTGGGAGATAAATGATTGACATAAATGGCATACCCATTGAAGGAAAATATTCCAGATTGCTTGGATGCTGGATGGCATATCCTATTCGAGACATGTTATACTTTCTACTTTAAAATAATCACTCAAATAAATCTAGACAATGTCTCTGTCTTTTATATGGAAAGTACTGCTCTGCTCTGCTCAAAGCCTATCTACATGCAAGTCCTGCCTTTTTGCCTGTTTGGTTGAAGCTGTGTTTTCAAAAAAGTCTTAACACATTTCTTACTGAAAGGTCAACCAGCCCCTTCTCAAAGGGCTAACTATTGATGACTCCTGGATTCTGACGTACTTGTCATCTTGGCAGGGAATACTAAGTTTATTTTTTCAGTCATCCATATTTTACAGTAAGTAAGAAACCAGCCCTAAATATTAGTTATCTGAAAGGCATTACTGAAACTTAAATCAAACACAAAATCTGCTGAGATCTGGCAAAGGGGTTTAAAAAATGAAATAAAATAATAATAAATACAAATTAGCACATAGATTCACTTAAATAAAAAAGAAACAAAGTGAAATGTGTTTGAGTTGGAAATAAGAGTGTTTAGATAAATGGCACAATATCGTGCCAAAAAGCAAATTAAGCTTTAAAACACTTGCGCTCCAAACATTGCGTGTAAACTGAGAAACACTATTCCTGGATAACTGCAAATAAAGATTGGCTGCAAAAAATGAACTGTCCTGAAAGTTTTCACTTCTTCAGTTTACATTGGGCCAAGTTTTAAAATAAGAGTAGTGCTTTCCAGACAATTTGAAAAAAATAATGTCTTTAGCTTTGAAATATAAGTATAAATGCAAGCTTTTTTTCTTCCCAAACACAGTATGGCAGGTCGTTACCGCTTCCAAAAACTAACTAATATGCTTTGAAAAGAAAATCATATTGCAGTTATTATGCTCATTATTTATAAGTAAAGGACACATGTTGCAGGAACCATGGCCTTTGCTGTTCTCACTCAACAATACATGGAGCACTATACCTTCTGAACTTATAGATGATGAACATGGTTAAGCCCACAAACACAACCGAGAGAAGCATTACAACTGCAGAGCCATTTTGGCTTTCACTGGAGTCCACAAGTGGTGCTGATGGGGAGAGACAAAAAAAAAAGTGCATCCCTTGTTATAATTTAGGCTTCAGATATAGGTTTCATCTTCATAGAACCACAAGCAAATTCTACTCACAACAGTTTTGAATGAAAATGCTACTTACCCACTGATAAGTGTGTTGCATACACTGTGATGCGAACTCCTGGCCGCAGTGTGAACTCTACACGGTTTTGATTAAGGGCTCCAAGCAAGACCTCGGACAGCTGTGGAAAAAGATACCTGAACTTTATCATTTCAATTACAGAAATATTTTATCACCCATAAAATATTTTTTAATCTATTTTATTCAGAGACCTTTGCTATTTGAAATCTTTGCTTCATTCTTCATAGGCATTTCAGCCATTTGTTTTATTTTTAATATTGGTTTTACATCTCTACGGCACTGCACTGGCAACAAAGACAGGAGAATGAACTTTAAAGTACCCTTTTAATAAGTGTGTACTGCTGGAACTACACATTTTCTGAGGGGAAGGTTACCTTTCGAGATACCTTTGAAAAAATTAATGTTGAGACCTCAAGAATTCCTGCGCTTATTATGTGAAATAAGTACATCACTATGGCATTACAGTGGGAGATTAAACTGTGTTTTCAGACATAATAATGAGCAAGGTCGACTACCCCCACTTTGATTCATTCACTTTTTATTTTACCTGGTAGGTCAAACGTGGAACTCGGTTGTCTTTTGAATGGCCTAATGACCTACCTGGGACAGGGTGTGAAAGCACGGCTATAGCTACTTACATGTAGGGGATAATTAGGTGTCCAAATGTAGACAGGCAGTACACCAGGGTTAATAATGACCACAGCGAGCCAGAAGCCTCCCAAAGGGTGGCACCGTCTACAGCGTACTGTACTGGGGTACTGGATTCTATTCAGTTCAGAGGGAAGAGTGCCCCCCTCTTCCAACAGCAACTTAGTTTTAGTATTAATCGAGCCCAAAACTGCTAACATTCAGTACTTTGACATGACAAAGCTATACAATGATATGGCTGCTAGTTAGTAGTAATAAAACAATATACATTTGGACGCCTGGCAGCCCTGCAGGGGCGGAGCATAATTGGCTTTGCGTCGCCCGAAGAATATACGGGAGGGATTCAGTGGGTGGACATAACGGTGTTCATTGTTTGGGTATCCACCTCCCCTGCTCTGTGCGCGTGCGGCTTGTGGCCCCAGTGTGAAAACAAGCAGCTGGCTGGCACTGCGTGTTTCGGAGGAGAACCGCAAGTTGTCTTCACTCATCCGAGCTCGCAGCAGGGGGCATATATGAGCATGTTTGTACATAGATTGCGAATTGGACATTTGAAATTTGGGGGGGAATGGAGATGCCAAATTTTAAAAAGATGTACATGTCTCTGTAGGTATTACTGCATCCTACCACAGTTGTATGTAAGATTACCATCAGTGTGTTCATATGATGAATACAAGAGGCCAGGCGTATGGAACAGCTGGAGAATGAGCCATACTTGAGTTAATTTCTCAAGAATGAATGGTGCTACCAAAGAGCTAAAGTAAATAATTTAGACATATTCACCTTAAAATACAAGTGTTTAGCTAGTCTAGCTAGGCAAGCAGTTATTTATACTCTTCCAGTAAATATTGGGGATTGTTTATTTTTATCATATCATAAGCTTACGTTATTATATTATTATAGTTAATTATTATCATAAGTTTAGGCATAAGTTAGAATTTGCAGTTTGAAGATAATTTGTGAGAAACTTGGCAAACTAGCTAAGTAGCATCATCAGTGATGAGACAGGACCATGTTCTCTTGTGTGTAACAAGAGGTCACAGCAGAATACAGTGCATGTTCAAAATCCCCTTTGTCCTTTGACACATCCCCTCTCTTAGAATGCAGGGTATGTTCAAATTCCCCTGTTCTTTTGACTCATCCTGTCATAAAACACAGAGCATGTGCAGTTCCCCCTGCTCCTTCCACTCATCCCTTGTGATAGAATGCAGGGCATGTGCAGTTTCCCCTGCTCCTTCCACTCATCCCCTGTCATAGAATGCAGGGCGTGTGCAGTTCCCCCTGCTCCTTCCACTCACCCTGTCATAGAATGCAGTGCGTGTGCAGTTCCCCCTGCTCCTTCCACTCATCCTGTCATAGAATGCAGTGCGTGTGCAGTTTCCCTTGTTTTTTGACTCATCCCGTCATGGAATGCAGTGCATGTGCAGTTTCCCCAGGTTTTTGACTCATTCCCTATAATTAAGACCATGAACTTTCTGCAGCCTGGAATTTACCAATCTGTGAGTGCCACCTGGTAAGCAATCATTAAAAATCAACACATTTCTGCTTACTTGAATTTGTTCATGTAATTAATACCAATTAATACTAATTATGTATAATTACACATTAACTCACAGTGTACCCATGGTGCATACCTTCCATCTCATTCAACTTTCAAGAAGACGTGAAAATAATACATGCATCCATTACCCAGAATTTATTTTTTCAGGTAATGACTGGGATGAAAACATGAATCAGCATCCATGATTGGCTACATTATATGATTTTATAAAAATTTTACTACACTGCCTGGTCAAAAAAAAAGTTGTGGTTGCATCCATCATGCATAGTGCCCACTGTACAAGTCTCTGGAGGCAGGGTTATGATCTGGGGTTGCTTCAATTTGTCAGGTCTAGGCTCAGCAACGTTATGCAGCAATAAAATGAAGTCAGCTGAGTACCAGAATGTACTGAATGACCAGGGTATCCCATCAATGGGCATATTCCAGGACGATAATGCCAAGATTCATCTGGCTCTCATTGTGAAAGAGTTGTTCAGGGAGCATGAGGAATCATTTTCACACATGAATTGGCCACCAGGGTCCTGACCTTAACCCCATTGAAAGTCTTTGGGATGTGCTGTAGAAGAATCTACGGAGTGGTTCGACTCTCCCGTCGTCAATACAAGATCTCGGGTTTGTGCTGAAAAACATTGACCTAACTGTGGTCCACACACTGCACCGGATTATAAACTCACTCACTGAAAGGTCAGAATTGACGAGTACAATGCATGCAGTTAATGTAGCCATTTGTTGGATCACACCCAACTCATTACAATTGTTTTTTCTTCATTTAATGAATCGTGGCTTTATCGCAGCCAATTGCCCTGTTATGGATTCAACTGCAGTGACTGCAGAGATAATCTGTGGATTTCAACTGAATTACAAAATTACAAAAACAGAAAACGAAAACAGAACCCTGTAACACAGCCTGAAATTCAAGCAAAAAAAAAAGTTGAAAAGAGCTCAGGTCCAGCTTGCTGTGTCATTGGAACAAACAATGACATGCCTGGTTAAATAAAAACAAATATGACTGATATACAAACTATATTTATGCTTGTTTGATCTAGAGGTACCAAACCATCCATGTTAGATAATATGTAAATGATAAATTCAGAAGAGCTCCGCTTACTAATATTTACAGACATCACTTTCATGGCGAAAGCCATCAGACTGAATGGAGCCCAATAGAGAGGCTGCCGATTGGACGGTACAGAAAAACAAGAAGCTGGAAGCCACAACGATTTTTCAATGTCCATTATTCAACAGCCGTCAAAACCAATTTATTTTTAGCAAACATTCCCAATACCTGTTTTTGTTACGAATAATTAAAGTATGGCATGGACTCATTCAATATTTGTCCTTAACTGTAACTTGATTTTTTTCATTCACAAATTTGAATCAACGTAAATTTGTAAGTTCGGCAATTACTACAATAAACCTTTCAAACTGTGATGTCTACATTTATTCCTTAGTTAAAAGATGAATGGCGAATGAATGGAGACCTAAGGCATTCTAACTCACAAAAGAACGAGATCAGGCACACTCAAATCTTCCCCTCCGGGTCAGTGGTCCTGCTGGGGTTTTTTTTCTACCTTATTGATCGATTAATGCCACTATTTGGTCAGATATTTAACATACCTGGGGCCCTATCTTACACCCGGTGCTAAGCGGCGCAAACCCAAACGCAAGTATCTTTGCTATCTTACAGCCGGCGCATGGTTCATTATAACGCCTTGCGTTCACGTCGTTTAAATACCATGTATTCTTGCACCCATTACAAGTGAACTGGGCATGTTGGTCTTAAGATGAGGAGTGGCCAGGACTATTTTTTGCGTATTGCTATCTTGAGGCAGCACAAAGCGCTTGAGCATAACCACCACAAACCTGGTCTAAAGTCATGTCGCAGTTGTTTACATGTTATTTTAGCGCCGCATATAAGTGTGTCTATATAGGCGTGTTCACAACGCGCGTACACCCTCCTGTATGTTACACACAGGGGTGTGCACAAGCATGACTAAAAATATCAAGATTACAATGTGAAATATTATTATTGAGTAGGCTATATAAAAATGCATAATAATAAAAGGGTCCATAGGTCAAAGACCACATAGCTACCTGTCCCTCAGCGAAGGGGAATGCCGAATTAAATTGCTTTCAGCCCACTCCATCAACATCCAGGCGACGTGCGATGGTGCGTGTAAGATTACATGTGTAGACTATTCGCAATTATCCTGGATCAAGCTATGATTTAGCCTATATTTGCAAAAAATTCCTGTAATCTTCTGGGGGGACAATCTTCTGTTACGGGACAAAGGCTATCCATTAAAAATGGCTTTCCATTAGCTGATAACATCTATATCAAGCCTAATGCGCAAATTGTCATTTACACCTAATGCGTGAATTGTCATTCAATGGAAAACTCACGCACTACAATAGACGGACATTTGAGTTCTGAAAATGTGCTTCAGATGTCATTACAATACAGCTCTCTAGGTCTACAGCCTGTAAGTAAATAGAATGGTTTTGACTGAAAAAAGTTAAAAGCCTTGTCCAGTGAATTATATTGTTTTTCAAATAGCCTAAACTATAGCGGATTCACTGTGCATAAGGATTTTTCCATAGCCTACGGATAAACAACGGAGATAAATGTCACCATGTTAACTGAATTTGAACCTTAGTAGCTATTCTTCGTCCTTCAAAACGATTTTAAAAAGAACTATACGCGTCTAATTAGAAACGAAAACAAATTTACAGCACGTTACATAATTAATTGTAATGCCATTCTCTGCATGTGCGCTGCATGCTCTCTGTTTCCCCTGCTGTAAGTCGCACGTTACATGGTCTTCCTGGGAAAGTGGATTGTTTTAAAGCATTACGCTATGAGTAAAACAGGTTGGTCACATTTCCATAAGCAGGACATAATAAAACAAGGAGACATATGCGTGAACATATGGGTTGCCAACCTCTTGTATTTAGTGTAATCATTAAGGCGAAATAATTTTTTATTTATGTTATTAATCAATATTACTATGCAGGTAGCCTAATGAACTTTGGATGAAGCTTAAACTTTGAGAACTCCATGAGAACAGCCTCATGGAATTGATGTTTGATACATTCATTGCATAATCAAACGAAATTCGTTGAACAAGCAGGCTAATTTGACCTTTTCTAAGGTGAGACTGAAGCCATCGATAGCTTATTCTCAGCTGTTGCTGGTCCTTTAAACGTAACCGCGTATATTTTGTAAAATAACAGCCATGTCTGGAATTACAGGGAACTCATAGGCTAATGGTTAGTCCGGATAATATTGATCATACTTCCTTGATCGCACTAAACACGCACGAGCATGTCTGTTTCGCCATCAAGCAATCTGCCAAGGTGAAAAAGCAGGCTTTTAAAGGGAATGGGATAGGACATTTTGATTGGTTTATTGCATGTCACGCCCAAGACACACCTATAATTAATGAAGAGACTAAGTTCAGCCCATTTGCGCGTTGCGCCGTGCTTAGCGCCCAAAATACACGCCGGTAAACTAGCAAAAATTGACTTGGACACGCCCTAAATCGACTATATGCCATGTGCTTAGACCAAGCGCCAAGATCGCCAAGATAGAGCCCCTGGTGTCCCAGGCTTAAATCAGACCCGATTAGAGGGTAATAATGAATACCAACAGTACCACTGGCCTCCAGGCCCAGATCTAAGTGTCCCTGGACGAGAGCCACACATTCCTGTCATAAACTGCTGTGCTGTTCAGCAGATTAAAACAGAATACAAGATGAAACTAATGGAGTTCCTTGACATATCAAATCCTGTGGGCTACAATTTGTTTTCATCAGTAAATATGCTGCAAGAACCTCTTTAATTGACATAATATGAAGGGACATTAATTAATATACATTTTCTTTATTTATTTGTTGTTTAATATTTCCATCTTATTTTTTTGTACAAAAACTCACAGAATGCAGCTGTTTAAAGAGAACAAATGCTTTTTCCTAGGTCCATTTTTATTTTTTAGCCATGCTTCATTAATTTTATCTGCTCCATTTAGCAAATTAATAGTGATATGAGCAATTTATTCACTCCTTGATTTAGGCTTTAGTTTTTTCCCCAGTTAAAATTAGACTGTTCCATGAATAATTGCTTTTTCTTACGGAGTATCAGGGTCAGTAAATCTATCATACATTTTAATAAGCTGCCTGCACATTACACTTTCAAGACGCCAATGCTGAATGAAGATTTATTGGACAGTTATGTGAGGTGTCTTGCCAAGCAATCAAACAGGGTTTATAAGAAATGTCCACTTAGATTTTGAACTGGCGGTGCCATAGTCAAGCACAAGTCAACCTTCCAGATGTGAGGATTCCTGTTACCTGAGCCACCATTCAAATGTATATAAATATATTATTAGTATGAATAATAATAATAATAATAACAATAATAATAATAATAATAATAATAATAACAACAATAACAATAATAATAATAATAATAATAATAATAATAATAATAGCAACAGAAAATGGCACGTTGAAAAACAGACAATATTTAAATATATCAGCAATGCTACATTACGTTACAGGATGCTTGTGATAAAAAATGGTAAATTATATCATAAATTGTCTTTTCAGAAAGACTGTTGTAATTTTTACCTGAGTAAAATCTTCAATGTGGATCATCAAATGGATTTTATGAACACCCATTTTCAGGTGATGGAAACGTATGGAGAACTTAATCTAATAATAATAACATGGTAGATAAACATTGCCATCTAGTGGTGAAAATGTGAAATAACTGATTTACCTGCTGTTTCTGCTTGGCTAAACAATAATCAGTACGTTTCATAAACCATCACATTGGATCATAAACTGGGGTAGTTTATTCTACTGGCTGTATACAAAAATAATAGTACATTTTTAACATCACCTTTTTTACCACGGGCACTCACCAGTATGTGTGTACTTAGACAGTATGTATATTTCATAAAACGTGAAAATTTCTATATGTAATAACTGCTTCCACAAAGACAATATTTGGTATTTGCACATCTTTGTTTAATGAATATTAATAATAAAAAATCCTAATTCTTCTGGTAGGTGTTTTTTTAAATCTTAGTTTTGATGTAGAATTCAAACATAATCAAACATCCAAAACAACAAAACTCACACACTAGAGGACAGAAACACAATATTAAACATAAAGCCAGCCTCTGTACTCAGATCTGGGAATAACAACATCTTATTTATTCTCAAAATGAATTCACTCCAAAGTACTGAAGTACTCTCCAAGGCAATTATGATATTGTTATGGTTATGCTGATGTTGATGATTATGATTTCTGTTATTACAGTACACACATATATATATTATTGTTGCTGTCGTCAATTACAGAACAGACACCTGTAGTCATTACTATATATTGGTTATTCATATTCTAATTTATATAATATTATACATGCATAATGTTAATTAATTATTTGCAAAGAGGGCAAATCTTTTCTGACAAAAAACTCCTTTGACACATGCCAAACAGCTTTCACAAGCACTGAAACACATACAGTTCACCATTTATTAAAACACCCAGTTTGGCCAAATCAGCACTACGATTTTCAGGAAGGATCATGCAATCAATATGAATGTATAACTTTAAACATCTATTATTAACCCCAGGTGAGGCAATAAAGAAAAGCACCATTAATAATTCAACTAAGAAATCAAAAGCGGCTCACATCATTGTACATTGAGGTGCTGTTTTTACCTGATCTAGGTGTCCTGTGCTTTTCACCTCTTCCCCATCTGTTAGATCTTTGTCAGGAAGTAGAAACATCTCTGCTGCTGTAGGTAAACCAGGCAGGACTGTGACCAGAAGTTGCTTCTCGCTAACACCTGTGGCCTAGATTATAACAAGAAGGAATATACTTTTTTGATATATGTACAGTGACCACAACAGCGAGAGATTACATCTATTACTACCGAGTGGCAGACGAGTTGAAACCTTGCACAGTGCAATCTGTTTTTGTCTTATTATAAGGCCAGGTGTTTGTGAGAGTGGCACAAGAGTGCAATAACGCAATACTTGGGGGATTTATTTATCTTTTTGTCAGTTTAAAGTATTAGCGTCTTGTTTCCCCATGACAAGATCTGAGGTCAAAGACAACATTACGTACAAGAGTTTTTATAGGGAAGAACGCAAGTTCACATGCATACAAACATACAGGCCCAAAGGGCCAATGGTGAGAATGCACACACACGCCCACAGGGACAAGGGCAGAAATGCAAACACACGCCCACAGGAAAAATTACGGAAATACAAACACACACCCGGGCAAATGGCAGGAACGCAAACACACGGCCCAGGGAAAATGACGGGAATGCAAACACGCCGACAGAAAAAATTGTGGGAATGCAAACACATGCCCACATTGAAAATGGCAGGAATGAAAACACAAAACCACAGCGAAAATGGCGAGAACACAAACACATGCCCACAAAAAAATGGAGGAAACACAAACATGTGCCCACATACAAAATGGCGGGAACACAAACACACGCTGACAGGGACAATGGCGGGAACGCAAAAAAACACCCACAACAAAAATGGCGGAAATGCAGACATATGGCCACAGTGAAAATGGTGGGAACGCAAACACACACCCACAGGGAAAATGCTGGAAACGCACTTGGACCATAGAGCTTTTGATGACTCTGCTGATGTCCAACCTCCATTCAGCCACATCAGGGTTGTGTTCATCCAAGTTTGAGGAAAATGCTAAAAGATGTGACCTGAAATACTCTTCATGGGAAAAAAAATACTTGTAAGAATAGTTTTGATATGCTGCAATTACATATGAACTGTAAGTTTACATCTGGGAATGCTGATACTTTGCACACAAAAAAATACATCATCATTCATTTTACATTTTTAATAGCAAAAACTCATTCTAGTGGAGTTACTGTACTTTATAGATTAGAGTGCCTCACCATGGACAGCAATGGCTTTCTTATCTTGCAAAATGACAGTCCCAGCCGAGACCTGAACTGCGACTGTTGTGGATCCTCCCTTTGGAAATGTAAATGGAACGCTGCCTTCTAGAGTAATTAGTGGCTGGAGAAAGAAAGACAGCGTGAGACAGAAACATTTTATTTATTTTTTAATATCTATCATCCATACTGTACATAGCTTTATTATGTAACCCCATGTAACTTTGGCAACAAAAGTGCCTGTATTTGTCATGTCAATAAAGCAGAGAGAGAGAGAGAGAGAGAGAGAGAGAGCCAGACATAATACGTAAAAATAATAAAAAACAATAGTAAAAAATATTAGAATTTTTTGTATAATACAATGTGAAATATTAGGGCTTTTCAGCTTTGTGGGACAGCACAGTTCAGAGAGCCAGGAAGAATGGTGAGTGATAGACATGCAACAAAGGTTGTGCGGTCGCATTCATACCGCCAACGTCAGGGCTCACAATGAGCATGTGGACGGTGCGCTACAGGCTACGCCACAAGACACCCGCCACCACTTCTTCTCACAGTGCAGTGGACAGGTTCGCACCGGAAGACACTTCATGTGCGAACCGTGAGCCCCCGTTCAACCAGTAAGGGATGCTCATGTTTGATCATCACCCTGGCCTGCTGAAACCCTCTCTCCCTGCAGAGCTGCTGGCCACAGTCAGAACTAAAACTTCCATTTTAACCCCTTCGCGTCGAGACTTAATTTTTCCCATTTTCGTCTGTTTTGTACCATTCTGTTTAAAGCTAAATAACTCCAGATGTCAACGTTACAGAAACACCAATAATAACTTAAATTAAAGAAGACCCTCGTACCATTTATTAGCAGGCCTTAAATTAATTTGCTTTCATAATTCATACGTACATTATGGGCAGTGAATACACAGCCCCCGGTGAAAAACAAAGTCCCACCACTCTAGTTTACAAACCCTTGAGAGTCAAATATGTGAATAAGGTAAAACTTTACATTTTATTGTTCACAAACCTCCTGTCCTCATGTGTAAAAAATATCAAACTGACATGTATTACTGCTCAAGTCCCATGAGGCAATTTGAAATGGTGAACCTTGGTGTCCAAAAATCTATCCAAAATGGATAATTGTGCATCACAGTAATTCAGAAGATATTGAAACTTTTTTAATAGATAAACTTACCTGACTCATTGGAAATATGCAAACCCCAATTCCCAAAAAGTTGGGACTGTATGTAAAATGCACATAAAAGCAGAAAGCAGTGATTTGTAAATATTTTTTTAATATATATATACTTATTTGAAAAAATATAATTAATGTTTTACCTTATCAACTTTATAGATTTTTGTAAAAATATGCTAATTCCAAATTTGATGCCTACAACACGTTCCAAAAAAGTTGGGACAGGGGCAAAAAAAAAAAAACACTTGAAAGTTCAAAAAACACCCGTTTGAAACATTACACAGGTAAACAGGCGATGCTATCATGACTGGGTATAAAAGGATATCAAAGGACTCTCTATATCTTATTTTCAGGTACTCTTACAAGCGACACTACCTCTCTGCATTTGAATGGATCTCAATGAGAATTGGGGGATGGGACTAGATTAAGCTTAAATTACACGGAAATAGTATGGAAACCATGGCTGGCTAAATGGCTGTAAGTCATCAATGATCAGAGGTATCAAACGAGCCTCAAACCATCACTCTGCTGGCCAGATATGCAGTAGATATGGATGGATCACTTTAAGGGTATATTTACAAAAATCAATAAAGTTGATAAGATAAAACATTAAATATTTTTTCTTTGTACTGTTTTCATTAAATATTATTAAATATGAATGTTTTTGGTACCCTTGTTGTCAGACTAGGCTGAAGTATTTGCTCTACTGAGCACATTTCCTAGTTTTACCTGTTTTATATATGTAGCTCTCAGTATTTCACTGCAAACTAAAGAAAAACTTTTGGGGGGAATTTTCCCAAGATTTCTTTGCATTTGTGGCACTTTACTTTGACCAAAATTATAAACATTAACTAATCTAAGTCAGTATTGAAAATGATACAATAGTTTTACTTAATTTAAGCTATTTACCAATATATATTCAGCTATATGAATGGTTAAATGTAATAAGATGGAATAAGAAGTTGTGTAAGTCGCTCTGGATAAGAGCGTCTGCTAAATGCCTGTAATGTAATGTAATGTAATGTAATGTAAAAGAATGCTCAGGGAGAAAGTCGGAAATCTGCTTACGCAAAGTTTTGCAATTTCTCCTTCTGCCTTTTAACTCCAAACATTGCGTGTGCATGGTGTCCAGCGTTGGCAGAAGATTTTCGTATTTTATACGTCTGAATTTCTGCGTGGAAACTCCCTTACGCAGATTTCTGAGGGCATTTTTCTGCTCAGCACTGTTTATACATGTGGCCCCTGGAGTTATAAAGCCTTAAATAGAACACCCCCTAAATAGGTGAGAATTGATCAAATTTGGCATCTGCATGAAAGGGTTAATAATGTAGGTAAAGTTATGACTTTATTCCATACTTTATGAGAGATTTTCATAGCAGAAGGAAATATGTGATGACAACAGAAATGTACTCTAATAAGTAAGCAGGCAAAATGACAGTTTAATTAACCTATATTCAGGACCTTATGTTTTTTTTTATTGTTGCTGTCATAGATTTTTTGGTGGTGAAAAAAAAACTGTTACCAACTCCTAAATACATTTAAATGTCCCGTATCTTCAAGCCGATTCGGTCTCATGTAGATCACACTGTGGAGTGGTCGATATACTTTTATGAAATACGGAAGAGCGGTGGTATGTCGACACTTCATATTTTGCCTGACAATAGCCCAACTAACGCTGATAAAGATGATGTGCAGTTGTCTATGATACCAGGCTTTCTGATGTGGTACAGTAGGATGTTTGTGCTGTAGACCCCAGGGTATATGCCACTAGGGGGCCTGAGCAAAGGGGTTAAGGCCTACATTGAATCTGAGTGAAATGGAATATATCTTGAACGACTAACTTCCAAACCTGTTTCTCCTTGGTTACTACTTTTTTTGTTTTATTAAAGCACAAAGTGCAAGTGTTGAAAGTTATGTTGGTTTGAAACACACACATGCACTGGGACAATGGTGGGGTCGCAAACACACACGCCAACACTTTTGAGAAAATTGCTTAAATTCAGGTAAGGACTTGCAGCAGTCATCAACCACCACTCCTTACAAACTGTACATTTTGATTAATAATAGTCATACTAAATTATGCAACACATTACATGACACTGAAATGCAGTGAAATTGAAAATGCATATGCACAAACATTTTATAATTCTTTCAGTATGTATTTTATAAGAATTGTGCTAAATATCGATGCTAAAGGGACCACTAACGTAGTGTATTTTGTGAAGCTGTATCTAAGTGCTTATTAACATGTGCCATTTTTCTAACATGTATAGGGTGTTATCAGGTGTTAGTAATTTGTAATTTGCTTAACCTCAGTGTGATTTGCAAACCACCATATGAAGGTGGCTGTTCCCACGTGACTTGGCCACAGCATGGCGGTGAGATTGACTTCTTTCCCCTTCGCAACCACAAGAGGAGCTGAGAGGTGGATCCGTTCCAGAGGGCCTGTTCAAGAACACACAGAAACAAACCAAAGTCTAAATTAGACTCATTCATTCATCAAAATATATGACCCTCTCACATGGACATAATTCAATGATATTTTTTTCTCTCTTCCAAACCACATCAAATTGATTCTGGCTGATGCCTGAAATCACCAAACTTTGTGAAGAAAATAAATAAACACTTGCATTTACAAAAGTTAAAGTGTTGTTTTGAAGTGTTCACCCAATAAAGTTATAAAGTTTCCTTACCTTAAAATGTGCAATCATAAGCACTCAGATTTCTCCTGTATGGCTTAAAGGGATTTTATTCAGCAGGCAATTTAGAAAATGCTATTGGGGGTAAGTCATTTCAATCTGCCTCCAGTGCCTAAACGTCGCCATGTGTTTTCCTGGTTCAATAAATAAACAGAATTTTAATTTGAGGATCACTGTTTCTCACTAACTAAAGGAAAGATTTGAAGGTAAAGAAACTTTCTTAAAGATATCTGAAATTGGGTGAACATTTGGTGAACTATTTATTATGATTGTAAATTATACTTATTATGAGTGCAGGCAATAGATTTTTTATAAAGAATAATAAATATCCTGGAGAACAGCAATCAATTGTCTGTCATGTTTCCTGTCTGATGGACATATCTTCTCCCTGAAGATCGATAGCTTGACATGCTAGACAGGCCGGGCTCATCCAGAGTGATGTTAAGCTGGGCGGAGTGACTCACATGTGACGTGCAGGTAGAGTGTAACGCGGTCTGACCCCAGGGTATTTTCTCCAGTAGCAGAGACTTTGTAAATCCCCACACTTCTGTAAAGGTGCTTGACCCCGTCCTCTATGGAACTGACATTGGAGTACGACACGGCATTGCCGTCTCCAAAATCAACCATGATGCTTGTCTTCGATCCGTCGCCCTACAAAAGGGGAACGGCCAGAAATTGTACAGCAGATATTCAAGCAGGCACATTCAGTTGCCTTTTTAAAACTTGTATGAAATCACTGTAGTGTGAAAAGCCTAATTAGGGGAAAAACTTCTCTGTGTTACAAAAGTTAAAGTGTTTTTGCCATATTATACGTATATAAATCAGCTGAAAAATGTATACACTAAGATGTAATTCCTTTAGTGTTTTCTGGGAACTACCGGAATGATATACGGTGATTGATTACAACATCCAAGATAACAGAATTTTAAGACAGCTTATTATCTTGTACTAATATCAAGTTACTTTAAAGATGTTGCTGACATTATTACTTTAAACTAATGAACTGAAACTGGATCAGCAGTTTCAAACATTAACACCAAATATATCTGATCTCTAATATAATTTCCCAGAAGCAGAAGAAAGAAGAGCCATACATATGCATTTAATGGACCCAGGTGATTCGGTTTGAAGAGAAGTATGATCTGAACCTGCAATATCCTCATTGCAAGTCCTGAAGAAGTTCGTAAACTAGCACGGCGCTGTGCAACACCTTC